>ML839173.1:20325-53356 GCA_009831015.1 Picea engelmannii | reverse complement strand
ATAAACATGGGATCAAAAGAGAGTACACAATCCCAAGGACTCCACAACAAAATGGAGTTGTTGAGAGGCAGAATAGATCAGTACAACAAATGGAAAGATCAATGATGAATGAAAAAAATATTGCTCAGACATATTGGGTGGAAGCATTAAATACAACTGTTCATATTCTGAACAAAGCTCATCTCAGGCCACACAATGATAACACTCATGAATTATGGTTTGGAATACCTGCTTCAATCAAGCATTTTAAATTCTTTGGGAGTAAATGTTATATCAAGAATAATGATGAAAATATTGGCAAATATGATGACAGGGATGATGAAGGTATATTCTTAGGTTATGCTACAAATAGTAAAGGTTACAGATGCTACAATAAGAGGCTGCATAAATTGGTTGATTGTATTGACATAAAAGTTGATGAAGAAATACCGATAGGAAATGTAAGTAGTGTTGAACCAAGCACAAAAGATATAATTGAAAATGAAGATGAACAAGTCCAAGGATCAGAAAGATAAGAATCTGAATCAAATGAATATACGAATACTCCAACTGACACAAATTAGTAGAAAGAAGCAAAATCACCTCTCAGAATTGTTAGAAAGAATCATCTTGAAAATTAGATAATTGGAGATATAAATAAAGGAGTTCAAACAAGAAGGAAATTGATTAAGAACTCAGAACAATCCCATGTTTCTTTTTTTTTATCTATGGTTGAACCTAATTTTTTTTATGAAGCCAACCAACATGATGATTGGATTAGAGCTATGAATGAAGATCTTGATCAGATTGAGAAGAACAATACTTGGGAGCTTGTTCCTAGACTTGAAGACAGGAATGTAATAGGTTCCAAATGGGTGTTCAAAAATAAAATGAATGAAAAAGGAAAAGTTGTTAGAAATAAATCCAGACTGGTCTGTAAAGGGTATGCACAAGTTGAAGGTCATGATTTTGATGAAACTTTTTCATCAGTGGAAAGATTGGAAGTTATCAGAATATTTCTTGCATATTCATGTCATAAGAACTTTAAAGTGTATTAGATGGATGTTAAGTCAACATTTCTTAATGGATATCTAGAGGAAGAAGTATATATGGAGAAACCTGAAGGATTCTCATTGACAGATAATCCTAACTATGTCTGCAAGATGAAGAAGGCTCTATATGGACTGAAACAAGCACCACAATTTTGGTATTATAGACTGGAAAGATTCTTACAAGACAAAGGATTCAAGAAAGGTATTGTTGACAACAATCTCTACATTAAGTCTGAAGGTGATAATTTACTAGTTGTTTTGGTTTATGTAGATGATATTATTTTTGGATGTACTAATGAAACTTCTATCCAGTGGTTTGATAAATCTATGCAAAAAAAGTTTGAGATGTCCATGATAGGAGAACTGTCATACTTTCTGGGTTTACAAGTAAATCAGAGTTCTGTAGGAATATTTATCTCTCAAGAAAAATATTTGAAAGAGATGTTGAAGAAATTTCAGATGGAGGATTCTTCTCCTGTTAGTACACCTATGGTGGTTGGTTGCAAGCTTAGTAAAGATGATATTTCACCTAATGTTGATCAAAGGACATATCGCTCTATGATAGGCAGTCTTCTGTACATCACATCATCTCATCCTGATATAATGCAAGCTGTTGGAATGGTAGGTCATTATCAGTCTGCTCCTAAACAAATTCATTTGGTAGCTGTCACAAGGATATTCAAATACTTGAAAGAAACAATGAATTATGGTCTATGGTATCCCAGAAATCGGAATTTTCAATTAACTTCTTATTCAGATGCAGGTTGGACAAATTGTGTGGATGAGAGAAAGAGCACCAGTGGAGGTGCATTCTTCCTGGGTGACTCGTTGGTAGCATGGATTAGTAAAAACCAGGGATCTATTTCCTTATCAACTACATAGGCAGAGTACATTGTTGCTGCTACTTACTACACTTATATTTTATGGATGATTCAAACTCTTACAGATTTGAAGGTAAATTATACTGATCCGATTACAAATCACTGTGATAACACTAGTGCCATTAGTGTCTCCAAGAACTCTATTCTTCATTCCAAGACTAAGCATATCCCAATAAAATACCATTTTATCAGAGAACAAGTTACAAAAAGAGTCATTCAACTGAATTATATTCCTTACACATAACAGATAGTTGATATCTTTACTAAACTGTTAGCAGCGACCCCTTTTGGATATCTTCGTCAAAGTTGGGGGTTATAACTTCTTTCATCTAATCTGTTCACCTATTCAGGGGGAGTACTTATTGAATATCTATTGTATTTCTAAGCTGCTCATAGTTGACAGGGGGAGTATGTACTGCAATAGCTCAGGGGGATCATGTTTCTTATTTGACATTGATGTCAAAGGGGGAGAAAGTGTGGTAATTTTAAGGATGTTACAGTGGTATAATTGGATATTCTTCAAGGGGTTTCCATCAATGCCAAAGGGGGATATTGTTGGCATGTTTTTCAGATAAAGGAAGAGTATTCATGTTTGTCATTGATGGCAAAGATCACGATCAACAACACAACGACAATGATGGAATGACAAGATCAACAGTCTAAGCTCAGAAGGAGGAGCAACACTGATCGTTGGATCCCATTTAGAATTATCGATGACCGTCATATCCGAATTAAGACTGGAGGAGTGCACATAAGAGGAGAATAGATCTCAGGTATTAGATCTGAGTGCAAAGACCGACCATCATCGAATCCAAAAGAAGGAGCATGATCTTTAAGTACAAGATGAAGCGGGCTTAGAAAGTCCAGAAAGCAGGAGGACCGTTGATCCAAGAAGGACACGTGGAAAACAGTCAGAGTGCGACAAAGGTTTTGTTTCGTACTTTCGCAGATCGGGAAATCCAAAGGAAAGAGGTTCTCTAACCCCTCGAACTCGCGATATGCGAAATCGCGATAACAATCCTGACCGTTGGAGTCATAAGACACGTGGAAAGCGATTGGAATTACGCTGACTTTCACATTGGAGGAGTCAATGGAGCATGCTGTCGGAACTTGCGATATGCGATATCTCGAAATGATCCGAGCCGTTGGATTGAAGGTTGATATGAACCCTTAGATCGAGGTATGTTGTGGAATGTTGGATGCAGAGGACACATGGTGAGCGATTGGCATCTCGCTGACTGGAAAGTCAAAGGAAGGAAATCCTATAACCTTCCAACTCGCGATATGCGAAATCACGATAAGGACTGGCCCATGGTCATAGAAAAGGTCACATCGTCAAAGGCTAGAGGAAGGAGCTAGCGGAGCTAAGATCCTTCTCGGAGATCGCAACATGAAGAGTCAAGACTCTTCATCTTTGGATTACCAAAATGAAAAATGTGAAAATGCCTTTTTGTATAGGTTGTAGTCACTGCCAATGGTCATGTGAGAGGGAGGAGCTAGCGGAGCTAAGCTCCATTTTGGGGATCACAACTTGGAGGATCGAGACCTTTCGACACAGGATTTTTGAAATGTGAAATGAAAAAATAATTTTGATTAGGCCCATGGTCAAAACCAGTGGGCATATGGGATAAACACAAGACCCTGTAGATTTAATCCAACAGTGCTAGTTATTTGAGCATCTGATCGAAGGGCTACTGTTGATCTTCATGATTATCTGTTCAGTTACGTTTCAGTTAGCATAATCGAATCATGGTTCTTGAACGGTTGGCAATTCAGTTGCTGAGATGTTTTCTTCTTTGCCCAAGGAGATTTGAAGTGTAACTGATGAGGCTGGTGTGTATAAAAGGAGAGATGCAGTGACTGTGTGAGGTTGGTTGTTCTAACCGGAAAAATGAGATGAACTATAATAAGGGTAAAATTACAGTATGCAGAGCATGAGATAAAAATCAGAGATGAGTAACAGTCACTGAACAGACAGAAGCAAGAGAAGAATAACATGAAGCAGAGCATAATTGCAGAACAATTTTTGAACCAGAGAAGAACTGCAGAACAATGAAGAAGGGGTAAGAATTGAGATACCTGTATTGTTTGTTTGTCAATCATTTATTTATAATCAGGGAGGAAGGGTGGTTCTAGGGAGGACTGTGGTCCTCTGATATTCAAGTTGAAGCTTGAATATTGTAAGTTGTATCTTCTATCTAGTTGTGGCTAGAAAAACAGGGTGGCAGGGTGGTGCTCGGGAAAACACAAAGTTTTTTGTATACAAGTTGGTGCTTGTATAAATCCAGTTGGTGTTGGAAAATTTAGGGAGTTGGTGTTTCCTTCTAGTGGGTGCTAGAGAAACCAGAGAGTTGGTTCTCTCAACAAGTTGGAGCTTGTAAAACAGAGGTAGTAGCCTCACTTTGAGTTGGTGCTCAAACATAGATGATGTACAAAACTTAAAAGACTACCCATCATTTCGAAGAAGAAGAGATTTTGTCCCTTTATGGGTTTCCTCGTGATAATCTGTCTCTATGTATATCTTATGTGTGATTGATGATCATTATTTATGTTGTCGATATGATGTATAATATTGATGGTCACTTAATGAAAGATTAAAAATGGTTTAATAGACTTAAAATTGTTTAAGCACAGTAACAATTGATTCATCCCCCCTCTCAGTTGTCTTAGTAATTTAAACAAGATGGGGCATGGCGAAGGCTGTCGTCGGCCTGAGATGGAAAATGAAGAGGAGAGGTAGAAGGGTGAGGCGTGAGCCTGAGGTCCGTAAGGCCAAGTGCAAAACTCTCCATAATGGAAGGAGGAGAATTGGAACCAAGGAAGGTTGGTGAAGGAAAATGCGAAGGATANTCGGCCTGAGATGGAAAATGAAGAGGAGAGGTAGAAGGGTGAGGCGTGAGCCTGAGGTCCGTAAGGCCAAGTGCAAAACTCTCCATAATGGAAGGAGGAGAATTGGAACCAAGGAAGGTTGGTGAAGGAAAATGCGAAGGATAAAGTGAGGAAGAACATGCCCAAGCTCGGTTGTAGGGGCGCCATAGATGAGAAGAGGATGTGACTGTTGAGGTGACCTACATGATGCCATGAATTTTCTCACGCTGCGGAGCTTCCAGATCATGCGACATGCTGTCCACAAGTGTGGTCTGGAGGGTGGCGACGACTTCGTTTAAACCTTGAGTTGATGTACCGGGAGGGAAGGTCTAATTAGATGCCAAATGGTTGTCTGTCTAGCCAGGTGGCCTCCCTGTGAACTGTCCACGCGTTGTACCTGGTAGCACCCCATCCGGGGGAAAAATGTTTTAAATATTAATATTTATTTTACACACATAAAATAGTTACATAAAACAACTTTATTTTGTTGATAATCCACAAACATTAACACTAAAGTATTTTAACTTTTTAAATTTCTCAATGCTTTTATCATATATACATATATTAAAAAAATAAGTATATAAAGTGAACAAAGTGATTTTATGCATATGTTTAACTTAAAAAATATTGTTGATTAACGGTCATAATTTTAATTTTAATATTTTACTTAGCCATTTTCACATTGTGCAAAGCCTTTTACTATGACAATATCTACGCACTCCACACATATATATATCTTCCACACCTCCATACTCCGCACAGGTATATCCTCTGCACAACCAACACTAAAATGTTAAATGTACTGTTAAGACCAAAACCAAACCAAAATCTTCTTAAAAGAACCAATTATCATTATTCTATGTAATTAGCATGATAACCGAGTTATTTATGGCATGTTAATTTGATAAGATTCCACCACTAACTCTCCATACTTAGTTGAGTTTACTTTAAGTAACAATGTTTATTATAAAAAATAAGTATACAAAATAAACAAAATGCTCTTATGCATATGTTTAGGTTGGTCTATTTTGAACCCTTGTGCAAATAATTCATATCATCCATCCTCCCACACTACTCCCACAACTTCGCACTTCCAATAGTTCCACAACATACATTTTGACAAGCAATGTAATTTACACGTTAACTGAGTCCTTTATGGCATGTTTATTTGCTAAGATTCCACCACTAACTCTCCATACTTATTGAATTTATTTTAGGTAGCAATGTTTATTACGCCGATACGCGTACTCCCTATTGGAATTGATGGATTAATCAACATACTCTTTTCGTCGTCACCAAATAAATTAATGTGATTGCAAACATTAGCTCCCTTACATTTATGAATTTGTCCCTTTATCATTACTTTTGTTGTTTACTATTTCACTTTTACATAATAGGATTAAGAATTTACTATGGTGACTTATCAATTGCCACAGAGCATAATTTTGCAAATCCAAACAAGATTAATTAATTTTTAAAATTTACCTATTCATTATTAATTTTTTACATTTCACAGTTTTGTTGCATGTGGTTATGTCATCTCTTAGCATGGAGAGGAGTGGAGAACAACATCACAATAATTTTACATTTATTTTTTAAGTTTTACCAATTTATAGGTTTCAATAAATCCTAGCATCGTGTGGTTAAGTTTCACTATGTTGTCTATGATTAATTTTTACCACCCCACAATGAATGTTGAGGAGTGGACACAAATAAATAACCTCTCGTAAGTACCGAGAATAAAAAGTTTAGTATGTGACCTCTCGTAAGCACTAAACAATTGAAAAAATAACTAGGAATAAATAATTGAAGAAATAATTAATTATTCCACCTCTCGTAATGTTTTCACCATGCCACAGAGAGGAGTGGCAACAAAAGAGGAGTGGGGGGATTTTGATGAGCTGACATGGAGGAGACGAGTGGGAAAAAAAAGGGATCTGAGTGGTGGGAAGATTTAGAGGAGTAATAAAATACTATTGAAATCATATGTGCATGTTATTGAACAACTATACTAGTCCATCAAGAGATCATGCCACTGAAAGAGGAGTGTTGCATTGATCAGGACAAGAGAGCATCATTGATCAGGATAGGAGAGCCACATTGGTTCTTGCAAAATTGCAGATATTCCACTAGGGCATGCACATAATAATTGTTTGTGTGCCTTTGTCACTCTACATCTATGTCATTTTGTTTTCATAATGTATGTGTAGGATAATTGTTTATGTGCCTTTCTCACTCTGCATCTTTGAAAAACATTATTTACTCTTGAGACCATGCACATGGAAACATTCTCTCAATGTGTAAAGCCCCAATGGGTTATCTCAAGTGGTTTTGAGCCAGACGTGAAGTTATCCCCAGTGGAGGAGGTCACAGGTTTGAATCTCTTGTTCTCCCTTAGGGTTAGGCTTGAACGTAATTAGGGCTGACGATTTGCCCCATTTACCATCCACGAAGTGGGGAAGTACTCAGGGGTTTCTCGTGAGATATTACCTCAGATATATATGACAAATTTCTCTTCAATGTATTATGTGGCACACCATTACTTTGCAAGAGTGGCTTAATTGGATAGTAAATATTTGACTTGCAATACACAATAGTTGCAAATATATTATTATACATGTTAAAATTGCAACAAAACAAAATAAATAACTCCCAACTAGGAATGCTTATTCCCATTAATTGCACATGTTTTTAGAGCAACTTAGCTTTGGTTATTCATTTCATGGGAATATTGGGAAATATAAATAGATAGACAAGTTGTTTGTGTTGATTTGTTAAGTGGTTGGGGCAACCCACGCTACGCATTCCTAGCCAAGAAGGCATTTTAATTAATGATTCATCTTGTAACCGATAAAATGTCAAATGCAACCATTTTGATTTAATATCTTAGCTTGTGGGATGGTAAGAGGGGTCTCTAAAATTAAACCCTCTGGTGCTCCGTGGGATTAATCTCTGGTGCTCCCTTTATCACTCCATGCATCATTGAAATGTAGGGTTTTCAAGTTGAAGTAAAAGTGTTGTTAATTCCTTAGTTAAACATATTGCAAGCAATGACAAGGAAGTACCCTCTCATATTATCCTATCTATATTTAGGTTAACGTTTAGTTTTCACTTCATCCAACATTTCATTTGATGTAATGTTACTCCATTGTAGTGATTGGAACAATAGAATTAGTGGAACAAATGAAAAAACATTTCATTTTCTTTGTTTCATTAATAAAATTAAACAACATAATTAAATATGCAAAGCGATGCTATGCATTGAGTAAAACGTTCCTCCGTGTAGGTTAACATAACTACCACATCGAACATTTCATTTGAAATGTTAAGGTTTTGAAGTTTAGGTAAACATAATGTTTAATTCATTACTTTAAAGTATTTCATTTCAAATGTTAATTGACAAATTACTCTACACTGATTTCCTATATTATTGGGAGACTGCAACATTACCTTGCACTCACTACAAATATTGAGAGTGCCCTCTTTGGAGCCATTTTTATCTTCCACACCTCCTCACTCCGTAGAGATATATCCCCCGCATAGACAACACTAAAATGTACCATCAAATCCAAAAGCAAACCAAAATCTTCTTTAAAAACCCATTATCATTAATTTTGTATAGATTACTGAAAAGACCAAAATCTTTCAAAAATACCCACTATCATTAATTTTGTATAAATAATTGAACAAACTTGCTACTGCATAAAGGAAGCAGAGAAAGGATGAAACTAAAATTCCATATCATATACCATTTTTTACATTGAAAAGTTGCAAGACATATCTATCTTGTTCATACAAATAAAAGAACTTAAAGTAATAGTTAGTTCACGCAGAAAGCCATTGCGAAAGTTGGCACTCCAGTACAAGAGTCCTGAATGAGAGTGTCGTAGGGGGAAATGTTATCATTAATAGAATTATATATTAATATTATATTAATAAAAATTATATTCATATGCATAAATATGCAATTTTTTCTTAAAAAATAATTTAATATTAAAAATTGTTTTAAATATTAATATTTATTTTACACACATAAAATAGTTACATAAAACAACATTCTGTTGTTGATAATCACCAAACATTAACACCAATTTATTTTAACCTTTTAAATATCTCAATGCTTTTGGGTGTATACATATATTTAAAAATAAGTATATAAAATGGAAAAAAAAACAAATTATGCATATGTTTAACTTAAAAAATATTGTTGATTAATGGTCATAATTTTAATTTTAATATTTTACTTAGCCATTTTTCATATTGTGTAGAGCCTTTTGCTATGACCATATCTACCCACTCTGCAGCACAGGTATATTCCCTACACAACCAACACTAAATTATACATGTTGATTTACTATGATTCCACCACCAACTCTCCATACTTGAATTTATTTTAGGTAATGATGTTTATTAAAAAAAATAAGCATATAAAGTGAGCAAACTATTTTTATGCATATGTTTAAGTTTCTATATTTTGAACCCTTGTGCAAAGAATTCATATCATCCTCCCACACTCCCGCACTTCCACAACTCTGCACTTCCAATAGTTACACAACATAGATTCTGACAAGCGATATAATTTGCACAATAACCAAATCATTTATGGCAGATTGATTTGCTAATATTCCACCACTAAGTCTCCATAATTAGTTGAATTTATTTTAAGTAACAATGTTTATTATAAAAAAACAAGTTTATAAAGTGAAAAAAATGATTTTATGCACATGTTTAACTTAAAAAATATTGTTGATTAATGGTCATAATTTTAATTTTAATATTTTACTTAGCTATTTTTCACGTTGTACAAAGCATTTTTTTCTATGACCATATCTATGCACTCTGCAGAGGTATATCTTCCGCACTACGCATAGATATCTCTCTACACACAACCAACACTAAAATGTATTGTTAAAGCCAAAACCAAACCAAAATCTTCTTTAAAAATCTGTTATCATTAATTATGTACTGAATAGACCAAAATATTCCAAAAATACGCACTATCACTAATTTTGTATAAATTAATGAACACACTTGCTACTGCATAAAGGAAGCCGAGAAACGATGAAACTAAAATTCCATATCATATACCATTTTTTACATTGATAAGTTGCAAGACTTGTCTATCTTGTTCATACAAATAAGAGAACTTAAAGTAATAGTCACTTCACTATGAAAGCCATTACTAAAAATGGAGTACACTACACTACAAGAGTCATGGATGAGATTTTATTAGGGGAAAATGTTATTATTATTAGAATTGCATGTTAATATTTTAAGATTGTAATAATAAAAATATATTCATATGCATAAATATGCAATTTTTTCTTACTTAAAAAATAAATTAATATAAAAAAATGTTTTAAATATTAATATTTATTTTACACACATAAAATAGTTACATAAAACAACTTTCTTTTGTTGATAATCAACAAACATTAACATCAAAGTATTTTAACTTTTTAGATATCTCAATGCTTTTACATATATTAAAAAACAAGTATATAGAGTGAACAAAATGTTTTTATGCATTAGTTTAGCTAAAAAAATATTGTTGATTAATGGTCATAATTTTAATTTTAAAATTTTACTTAGCAATTTTTCACATTGTGCAGATCCTTTTGCTATGACCATATATATGTACTCCGCACAAATATATATCTTTTGCACCACCGCCGCTCTCAGCACATGTATATCCTCTACACAACCAACACTAAAATGTATTGTTAAAGCCAAAACCAATCCAAAATGTTCTTAAAAAATTGGTTATCATTATTTTGACAAGCAATGTAATTTGCACGATAAACATGTTGATTTGTTAAGATTCCACCACTAGCTCTCCATAGTTAGTTGAATTTATTTTAAGTACAACAATGTTTATTATAAAAAATAAGTATATAAAGTAAAAAAAATGTTTTTATGCATATGTTTAAGTTGGTCTATTTTGAACCCTTATGCAAAGAATTCATATCATTCATCCTCCTGCACTTCTGCAACTACACACTTCCAATAGTTCCACAAACGATGTAATTTACATGATAACTGAGTCATTTATGGTACGTTGATTTGCTAAAATTCCACCATTGACTCTCCATACTTAGTTGAATTTATTTTAAGTAACAATGTTTATTATAAAAAATAAGAATATAAAGTGAGCAAAATTCTTTTATGCATATGTTTAAGTTATAAAATATTGTTGATTAATGGTCATAATTTAAATTTTAATATTTTACTTAGCCATTTTTCATGTTGTGGGGAGCCTTTTGTTATGACCATATCTACGCACTCCACACAGATATATCTTCCACACTTATACACTCTGCACAAGAATATCCTCCACACTGCTAACACTAAAATGTACTATTAAAGCCAAAACCAAACCAAAATATTCTTTAAAAACTCGTTGTCATTAATTTTGTATAAATTACCGAATAGACCAAAATATTCCAAAAATACCCACTACTAGTAATTTTGTTTAAATTATTGAACATACTTGTTGCTGCATAAAATAAGCAGAGAAATGCTTAAATTAAAAGTCCATATTATATACCATTTCTTACACTGAAAAGTTGCAAGACATGTCTTTCTTGTTCATAAAAATAAGAGAACTTTGAGCTATTGATATTCACAAACCATACCCCGGATGGGGTGTCAACTGGTGGCCATGTTGAACATGAGCCCATGCATGCCAACCACCCCCTCCTCCTAGGGTGGTGCCCCAGTGACATTCATTTATTCCAACCGTGTTCACCTCTTCAAGTGCACCTGCAAATGTCCTCCATCAGGTACGACGCTCGTGTGACTCTGATGGCTCTTCGAACTCTTCCGCGGGCTAATCTTTTCACCCTCCCTAGGAATATTTCTCATTATGCTCAATCATATTCCCAACGAGTTCTCATTCCTCCACATATTCCTCCTTCCATGATCGATTTCCTTCACTATTCCAGGATCCTACCCTTGGCCTCACACACTTGTATCACCCCCACCACCCTTTTGTGTGATTTACCCTGGTGTCTTCCTATTCCAAGAACATGAGTCCATTAGATAAGAGCCATCTCTCTCTCATCCTAGAGTGATTTCACTCCCTACATTTTTCGCTCCCTCGGTCCCTGCTGCACCTGTCCCTGCCACACCAACATAGCTCAACGTCTCTCCCCTCCTCTTGGTGAAGAAGATGACCGCAAGCTTCCCTCTGTTCCTACCATGACTTCTACCATAGGATCTCTTCCCCTCGATCCGAATGTAGCTTCCAGTTCATTCCATTCTCCTCTGCCTCACCCATTATTCACTGATACTCATAGGGAGACCATCTTGGTGTTGCATCGTGACAATACAAAGATGAAATTTTGACAGGAGTTGATGGAGAAACACCTGTGTTATAGCAATATTTGACTCACCTGATGCAACTTGCTAAGAAGGCCTTTTCCATTTCCCTATGCATACTTGAAGTCCCTTTTTTTAATTCCCAGAGCTAAAAATAATAGTTTTCCACATATACGCACCCTAACAGCTATACAACATGCGTATATGCAGGTTGCACCACTACAACCCATGTACATTGGGTTTTGTGCCCAAAATTAAAAATGGTGTCGAGTTTCTATGTCACGTCACGAGATCCATGATCCTTGGCCTTCCATATACTGGAAACACTCCGACACGACCCTTCAGTTCCATTTTGAAGGCTATAAATGGGCCATATCCAAGTTGTGGAAAGAGGAGAAGAATTCAACTTTTCAGAGCAAAATTACTCTGGAGAAATTATTCACTTCATATTGAGTTTACATCCCTTTGTTTGTTTAATTTTGAACACATTGTTCAACCCCCAAGCTCTTCTTCCCTCTTTAATGGAGAACCTCATTGTCTCTCTTATATGAGCTTTGCCTTTGGTGGAGAATTGAAGTGGTGGAGGCCCAACTGGAAGGAACTTAGTTTCTTGGTCCCGAGACATGCCGACACAAAAGTTTGTCATTCATACACTTTTGTTGATCATATTTTAATAGAAATACTATTTTCTCGTCCAAATAATGTCTTGAAAATATTTGAATTGTTATTCCATGGGCATATTTGTTTTGAATATTGATGGATTATGCTATTATATGTTCTAAATTTATATATTATCACCATATGCTTGCGTATCTTGGTTGTTGAGGACAAGTTACATGTATATAGATTTGAGTTGAGTGCTCAACGGTGGTCTTCATCGAACATCCGGACGAGGTAGGCTCATTATCTTGTCTTGTTATCATCCTTGTTTATATAGCATACTTGATATTAGAGTTGATTTTTGCAGTCATTCTGTCTGTTGTGGTTTACCCCATGCCATGGAGTAATTTTCCTTGTAACAGAATTGGTGACCATACTAGGGATTGAATCTTCTTTTTGGGTTTTGGAGTGTGTTTATCCTTTGATTTCTCTCAGTTAGATTGAGTTTTCTTGTCATCTGATTTCTTGAAATACTATTTTCATTTTGAATCTGAGTTTCTTGGCCTTATCCTTAACCTAGAAGTATTTTAATACATATACACAGTTTTTCCTTTGACAAATGCGTACATATGCAAGTTGTCATTCTATAAGGTGCGTACGTATGCGGTTTTTTATTGAACATTCGTGTACATCATCCTTATTTGTTTGATTGTTGATTTTGGTGTTTGTTGGGTAAGTTTTGATGGTTGTTGAGTCTTCTTGGGTATCTATTGTTGGATTACTGAGAGGGGGGGGGGGTGAATTAGTTGTTTGGTGGGAGTCATATCCCTCAACCAATTCTTATGGTAGTAGGTTGGAATATTCCTTCCTATGGATCCAATCCTAGCTTCAATTTTCAAACAACAAGTGCTCAAATGGGCGTTCATTATACTTGTTACATCCCATCCATCTATCCTCCTTCCGCTATGCTAGTTCCTACGAATTCTTTTCCCATGGTGGACCTTTGTCTGTCCTCTAGTGTTTCATCTGAGGGACTCATTTTTATAGTATGGGAAACCCCCTTCATGAAGTTCCTTCATCTAGGGGAAACATTTATCCTCACCTGAGTAACCCTTGTCATGTCACTTTCTCTTCACAAGTGGCTTCTTCGATGGCGATGCCCTTACAACCCGTTATGAATCAATATGGAGGAGTATATTATCCTGCCAGAAAGGGCCATGGTGTATACCAGAACCCTTCCTGGCCTGCAATTTCTCAAAACCAGTCTTTCCCAGAACCTTGGTCTCAAATTTCGCAACCAACTGCTGCCACCAGTCTAGTCACTGCAAGTCATACTTGCATTATATCACCAACCTCTTCTAGTCATGTTGGAGATAGGTAGACAACCTCTGCAATTCATGTTGAAGACCAACAACCAACCACTGCAAGTCATGCTGGGGGCACAAATCTAGTCACTTCTAGTCACACTGCACATACATCACCAACCTTTTCTATTCATGTTGGAGATTCATCACCAAATTCTTCTAGTCATGTTGGGGGTTCATCATCAACCTATGCTAGTCATGTTGAAGGTTCATCACCAACCTCTACTAGTCATGTTGGCCATTCATCAACAACCTCTACAATTCATGTTGAAGATATGCTACTAGCCTCGGAAAGTCATGTTGGGAGCATGTCATCGACCACTGCAAGTCATGTTGGGGGCATTCATATGATTGAGAAGCCTTGGCGTATAAGATGCAATCCCAAGTTCCTTTGTATATTTTGAAAAGGATATCATCTTACTCATTTGTTCCCTGCTATTTTTGTGGTACAAAAAGCGTGGTCCTTGCCTGGAGGTCCTTCGAGTTCTGAGTCATCTTTGGTTTCCCAACATTCTAATCCTTCTTTGGTTGATACAACAGTCGTGTCGATGCAACATTTGATTGATCCCACTCTTATTTTTTGGGGTGATGTGTCTATTGACCATGTTGTCTCGCATATTTTTCAACCAATGGTTGTGTCAATGCAATCTTCGACCAACGTCACTCTTTTTGAGGGAAGTGATACATCTCTTGACCATGTTTTCTCACATCCTTTTCAACCAACAATTGAAAAAGTGGTCGTGCCGATGCAATCTTCGACCGATCCCACTCTTCTCTTGGAGAGTGAAAAGTCTAAGGAAGTGACATTTTCGATGCAATATTTGGTCAATCCCACTCTTATTTTAGAGGGTGATGCATCTTTCGACCATGTCCTTAGCATTTCTAGTTCTCTACCTTCTGCACAAGGAAGAATTTCACTCTCTTCAAGTATGCTCCCTCCAAGTCCTAGGGTGTTTCCTTTGATTGGAATGATCTTGTAGAGCCTCAACTTCCTTCTTCTATACCCTTCTAGATAAGGGGCATTCTTTGATATATTGTAGATAAAGTCTCCTCTGCAAGTATTTTATCCTCCCTGGATTGGAAAGTTTTGGGTTTTCCCAAGCTTGTGTCAGCTATCTGTGAGTTGTTGAATTTCGAAAGAAGTCCTGCATGGGAGCCTTGGCCTCCCCCATGATATGTTTCTTAGAACTTCATCCCCAAGTATTGGTTAAGCTCATTTCTGAATCCATTGAAAAGAGAAAAGATTGTCGAGTGAACTTGTCTCTTTCACACTCATTAACTGGATTTGAAAAGACGTCTATTTGGTGTAATTTTAACCCTTTTTCGGACCAAGTAGAATAATTTCAAAAAGGAATACTCTAGTCACTGGTGGCTAGAAGAGTTCTCCTGGGTATTGTTTTATACTTTTTCGGACCAAGTAGAATAATTTCAAAAAGGAATACTCTAGTCATTGGTGGCTAGAAGAGTTCTCCCGGGTATTGTTTTATACTTTTTCGGGCCTAGGGGACTGAATTTTTGAAAAAGGACATTCTTTGGTGTTATGTTGTAATTGAACGCCATTATCCTGCTTGCAGTATTGAGCTTATTGTTGGTTCCTTCTTTCTTTCTATTAGATTACTACCTCAACAATTTGCATCCCTAGCCAAGCAGAGCCTTTTTTATATACTTTGCAAGTTGAAACCCTATACCCCAAGAGGAAACATTCCCTCGAGTGTCCACATCCTGCATGCACCTCCTTGCATTGAGAATAGGTATGTTCCACTATTGGAACTAGTTGCTTACTCACGGAACTCATTTCCTCATTTGTATTATAACATTCATTTGTCTATGAAAAACAAAAAAATATGGGTGGGAAAATAATATTATCTCATGTTGGCAGCAGTTGTGTCACCTTTGAACATAACACAAAATTTTGAGTCCACTTTTCATCCAAAGTTTGGTTTTAGCATGACCTTAGGAAGTTGAGCTCATTACTTAGAGTTTACTCCTCCAACGGGTTACTCCACCAATCCATATGGATATTTTGATTGGTGCCTCCTGCATCACAGAGTTTCATCATTGAGTCTATATTGCTAGAGTCCTCCATATGTCTCATGCTCTTGTTCAAAGGATGTTTATAAGCCTGTGTTGACCATTTATTAGAACTATTAACTTTACATATTGAACATACCTTCAGTGTGTCTCAGAGTTAAATGAAGTTGTAGTCCTACCGTGCACCCTGGTCCTACTTTCATTATGGGTAGGTAACCTTGAAACCGATAGTTCACATCTCCTCATTGGTCATCAACTGCGGGGTTTCCCCTATGTTCGACGACAATAAATCTATTAACACATCGGGATTTGTCTAGTGCCATGTATTCCATTAGACTTATTGGTGTTTCCTCGCCTTTGTCGGTAGTTTTTCATTATTGGCTTCTATTCAGAGGGTATTTTTCGTGCACTTCTTGCATCTAGTGCATGCAAGATACGTACAGGGTCGTTGGTTCGTGAACATGTTCTTCATCTGAGTTCCTCCAAATCATCAAGTTATTCCTGTGTACCTCATGTTGAATGATGAGATATGCCTTAATGCTCTCCTTTCAGTGGGTATCCTTCCATCAACTTCAACTCATCTATTCTGAAAATAAGGCCTATAGTCCTATGAGTACCTAGAGGCTTGCAGTCATTAGTGGCAGGTTCTCTCGCCATCGACAGTTGGGAATACATCAATGTCTCATGATCGATGGATTCTTTAATTGTTTGACCGCAACACCTTTATTCACACTTGTAAGAATGTACTCGGTGCCTTGATACCTACTTTCATTATTGGTAGGATGTCTCACGTTTGTTAACGATATACCTTAATGACTGGTAATAAAACAAAGTCTCATTTTTTTCAACCTCAACTCCTTTATTTACATGATGTTGACTTCGCCTTTGGTGGATAGTGTAGAATAATTGAAGACATCAATTCATATTCACAACTCTCTTGAGTTGTTACTATCATTCATTGGACCAGTACCTATATGACTTCAATGATCATGGGAGATCAAATTCTACTCCATTGTATACAGACATCTTCAGATTGATTTTGAGATTGGTTTTCACTGGGCCTTGTTCGTGACTATGATGGCCTGTGGAATTTATCTACCTTTGTATTGCCTATTCATGACCATGAACAATTGTTTGGTATATTTCTACATGGATCTGCAGTGTAATTTAAATTTCCAGCCATGTGTACAAAGTCATTATAGATTGTAATATTCTCATGAGTAACTCATTTGTCCACCTAGGTCTCCATTACTCCACTTTTGGGAATTATAATGTATTTTGGCCATCACAGATACTCCTCTGACCTCACACATTAGGAGGAAATTGTTATAGCAAGATTTGCCTCACCCCATGCAACTTTCTTAGAAGGCCTTTTCCATTTCTCTATGCAGACTTGAAGTCCCTTTTTGTAATTCCCAGAGCTAAAAATAATATGTTTCCACATATACGTGCTCTAACAGCTATACACCATGCATATACGCAAGTTGCACCATTACAACCCACGTACATCGGGTTTTGTGCCCAAAATTAAAAATGGTGTTGGGTTTCCATGTCACGTCACAAGATCCATGATCCTTGGCCTTTCATATACTGAAAACGCTCCAACTCGGCCCTTCAATTCCATTTTGAAGGCTATAAATGGGCCATATCCAAGCTGTGGAAAGAGGTGAAGAATTCAAATTTTGATAGCAAAGTTACTCTGGAGAAATTATTCACTTCATATTGAGTCTGCATACCTTTTTATATTTAAGTCTGAACACATTGTTCAACCCCCAAGCTCTTTCCTCTTTGATGGAGAACCTCATTGTCTCTCTTATATGAGCTTTCCTTTGGTGGAGGATTTAAGTGGTGGAAGCCCAACTGGAAGGGACTTAGTTTCTCAGTTCTGAGACATGGCGACATGGAAGTTTGTCATTCATACACTTATGCTGATCATATTTTAATAGAAATACTATTTTCTCGTCCAAATAATGTCTTGCAAACATTTGAATTATTATTCCATGGGCATATTTGTTTTGAATATTGATGGATTATGCTATTATATGTGCGAACTTTATATATTATCACCATATGCTTGCGTATCTTGATTGTCGAGGACAAGTTGCAGGTAAATATCTTTGAGTCGAGTGCTCAACGTTGGTCTTCATCGAACATCCAGATGAGTTAGACTCTTTATCTTGTCTTGTTAGAATCCTTGTTTATATAACATACTTGATATTAGAGTTGATTTATGTAGACATTCCGTTTTTTGTGGTCTACCCCATGCCATAGAGTGATTTTCCTCGTAACAACCTGGACTATATTTTGGACTTGGGAGCACAAGACCCTACTCAACCCCACACCATAGAGAAACTGCTACAGGCTACCATTGAGTCAAAGTGGCCAGAATCGTCTGAGCATGATTTTCTCTACAACTACACAAGCAAGTAATCTACATGGACTGCTATTTTTTGTTTTTCCTAGCCTATGTTTGTCCCACCAAACCATAGAGCTATCTCTTTTGTTATATTAATAGGCCTAGATTAATTCTATATATTGTTCATCCTGCTAGTATGTCAGATAGAAATTGCTACAACATAATTTTATGGAACTTCCATCTCTAGTGGTGGGGCTGGTTTCCTTTCATGGCAGCCTCAACACCAGTTTCTAAGATCTCATATGTAAATTTTAATTCTCAAAGGTAATACAAACTACTAGCTTACAAAAAAAAACATATTCACAAATTGTATATGAATATATCTAGAGTTTAGTTGTTATAGTTACTATTCTCATTTATTATCACACACATGAATCAAATGTATCTTAAAATCAAAACCAAACTAAAATATTTCAAAACTACCCATTATCATTAATTTTCTAGAATCTACACAATTAAAATGTATATCTAAAACCAAAATCAAAACCAAACCAAAATATTTTAAAACTACCCATTCTCGTTACTTTTCTATAAATTATTGAATAGACGTGTTACTAAAATGTACTATTAAAGCCAATACCAAACAAAAATCTTCCAAAAATGACCACTATCAGTAATTTTGTAATTTTGTAAAATGATGAAACTAAAAGTCCATATCATCTACATTTTTTCACACTGAAAAGTTGCAAGACTTGTCTATCTTGTTCATACAAATAAGAGATCTTCGAACAAAGTGATTTGATCAAATTTTACACCAATACCACAAAAAACTTCAATAAAACATAGTAGTTGCATTATGCATGAGGCACACACTATGAAACAACAATCATATAAACTAATTGCACATGTCTGTGAAATACATAAATTATTGAATAGACCAAAATCTTCCAAAAATACCCATTGTTATCACTGAAAAATCGTTTGGAGCATTGCACACAATGGTTGAAGAAATACATCGATTCCAGTAGAAATTAGTACACCTATGACACAAAATCCATCAAAAATGAACAAAACTATACACTTGGTTCAAAAATTAAAGTGCACAAATTCACCAAAGGGAGCACGTGCACAGTGTGCAGAATGTGCAGGCTAACATAGCCTTAAGCGCACACTGTGCACCAAATGTGTGATTGTCTACAAGCAAAGCTGCACATTGTGCACCAAATGCGTGATTGTCTATGAGAAAATCAACGCACTTCTCATAAACGAAACATTTATGAATCTTGTTGGCCCCTCAACCACTTCTAGTTCGACCCCCAACATGATTTGACACTCATGTCTGAGAGAAATCTAGCTTGGAGGCTGGTCAAGGGCTAAGAAGTTCCCTAAAAGGCCCCTTATTCACACTATGAACCAGTTGTATCTTGCCATGAATGGAAATTATAAATATGTGCCATGGGTTTGCTAGAAAAACAAGAACTTCAAGGTATTGTTATGTTGCAAGAATTCTTCTTGGAGAATCCTCTTTTCTCTTTGAATCATTCAAGCACTATAGCAAAGGCCATCCTACTCACCTCTTGAGAGGATTGGCATTGTATTTATTCACCATTGTCACTTTCCATTGCATGAAGAAAAGAGCTCTGTATTAGGGAACTCAAGAGACCTCACAAGAAGGAAGAGGGGATTCATAAGTCCCTGCCTTTCTCTACAGTGTTAGCCTATCAATATATTGATCCATTGGTAGCTATATGATGGTCATTTTTTGCTTTTCATGGTTCTAGTTCTTGCAATCTTCTCTAACATTTATTTGTTTTTTTGTTTGTTTTTATTTCCTTGTTTCATGTGTATCTGGTTATCTAATCAACTCAAAAACCTCTGTCTTGTTTAGATGACTTAACTAAGCAAGTAAGTGTTGTGTTTTTTCTCACCCATGTGGAAAAACCAACACAACATATTGGTGACCATACTGGGGATCGGTATCAAATTCCTCCCTATTTAAGTCTTGAGAGCACTTCTTTCTAATGTTTTAGATATGTAGGTACCAAAATCGACCTAAACCAGCCTTCCAAAGTCAAAATTTAGAGCCAGGGAAAGAGAATTTCACTTGGAAATTTCTTTCTCGACGCATGACAGAAAGTGTGCGGCTTTTGAGGCACACAGATGCACATTATGTGCACTGTGCACATTGCATCCTTCATAACTCTTCCCCCTCTACATGCTTTTCATAACTATAGCCCGTGCATAAGTCCATTTTTGGCAAATTGTAAGGGTTTTTATGAGTGGTTTGAGGGCCCATTGCCTTCAGATTTTAATTTCCTACAAGCAATCACACTTCACTTAGAGTCCTTTCTCACAAGGAAGGTTAGCTGACATAAGCACATAGGGGTAAAAAGAATCACAATTCTTCTCTTTGATTTGTTTCCACATGGATGGCTCATTTGACATTTAAAATTTTGAGTTGAGGTTATTTCTTGTTCAAACACAATCAACTAAGTTGGGACTAGAAATCAATTTTAACCCTGAAGTATGCTCTTCCCCCCCACCCTAGTGTGATCTTGGGAATCAAAAAAGGTGGTTGAAAGGAAATTTCATCTCCCTTAAAAATCATTAGGAGAGGACAAAACCCCCCCTAGGGTACCTCTTAGTTTTGAAAATCATCTTAAATCTTTGTAAGGGCCCATACATTCCCACATGTTTGAAATCTTAGGATAGTTTCTAAAAGCTTTCTTAGTTTAGACAACACTCTAGGAAAGTTTAAAAGATCAAGTAATGGTACCATACATGCCCACATGTCTACAATCCTAGGATAATTTTCAAAATCTTTCTTAGTATAGAAAACATTCTAGGGAGTTTAAAGGATCAAGTAAGGACCCATATGTCCACATTTCTATTTCTTTAGGGCTTTAAATATTCCACAAGGTTGTACCAAAGAAACATAGTAAGCTAGGTAAGAATATTTGTAAGGACCACATGAAGTCCACATGCTGCAATCTTACACTTAACTTATTAAAAATCTTTGCACACTTTTCACTTTCTTGCACATAAAGCCACTCCTCACACACATAATTTCTATTAGAATAGTGGAGGTCGAAGTAAGCTTTATTTTTAATTACCCACACATACTTCAAAGGAATTCTGAAAGATCCGACTACTTCTTTGGAAATTATCCACACCCATTTAATTTAAACGAGGTTGATCCATGACCCCAATCTCTCAACCCACCACATCTAAAAAAAATTCTAAGAAACACACTAAATTTTCCTCCATAGGAGGCGCCAAAAGAATTTTTTTGGTCTAGGTAGGATCTTGGGGGTAGGCATGTAAATAACCCCCCATTACCAGGTTCTCACATTTTGAAACAATATAAGTTGAGAATAGGGATCCTTCAAATCCTCCAAGTCAAGTGTCCCTACACCATAAGGCAAGGAGATATTCGTGAAGGGTTGAAGGTCGAGGTCTGGTTGTTCTGTGCATCCCTCCTTGAGTCACCCAACTCTTGTGAGGGAATYCAGCCTGTGACCCATTTCTTAGGCTGAAAATCTAAATGTTTCACTTTGACTGAGGTACTTAGTGGCCAAACTTAGGATATCTACACAGGTGGTAGTTGTATGTTTCAATCGCACCTTGGTCATATTKTGTGTGGCTATTGGAAAATATCATCAGATCTTTCAGGATATGCACCCTCTACCTCTCATTGTAACTGACCATGCCAACCTTCACTAGTTCCTCTTATAGTGGCTTCAGACCCCACTTTCGAATGCTATTGGAAGGMCTAGTACTAAATCTAGAGGAAGGACGATAATTATTTTAGGACACGAGMTTTTATTTTTTGTTGTTTTTTCCCCCACGCGGACAAAATCCACTTATCCACATGCTTGTTTATTTTACAATTGATTTATTTATGATGTTCATTTGATTACATGCAATTGTGAGTTATATTATTTTGTGAAGGTCAAAAATATCAAAATCACTTGCTCATTTATTTCTCTTGTCACCATTTGCACACATTCACTTTGCTAGTCGGAACCATAGGGGAACCACATAATCCTCGTCGTTCTAGACGCTTGCAAAATCTTCCTCCTATTCTCGGAGGAGTCCCTAGTCTTGCCAACTCACTGATTCAACCATCTCACACCTCAGTGAGTGCTACTATTTTGGGATCAACTTTACTTGGTTCCAGTTTACTTGGGTCAAATACCCAAGGCAATCCATCTATTGGTTCTCCTTCACAAGGAGGCGGGGGTAAAAATTATTCTCAAAGAGGAAGCACAAACCCACCAAATCCCCCTCAAGGGACAGGTCCATTACCTACACACACGATGGTTGGAACTAATCATCTGCCAAATCCCCCTTTTCCATACTTGGCATCCCTCAACATTCTCGATTTAACCAAACTCACGAATGAACCCATTTTACATGATGCCACTTGGCCTTATATGCCTACCGAATTGCCTTCATACATTCCGAAGTTTGAAGGAAAACCAGGGGAAGACCCCACTGACCATGTTATGACCTTCCACTTATGGTTCTCTTCAAATATCATCATGGATGATTCCATCCGCTTGAGGTTATTTCAAATAACTCTCACGGGTTCATCAACCAAATGGTATGTGGATAAAAAATCAGGGTCTTGTGTGACCTTTGAATCATTGGCCAAAGCCTTTTTGTCTTTTTTCCAATTACCATTTCATCATGAAATTGGTTTAGAACTTATCTCTGAGTTCAAACAAACTGATGTTATCCATATTGCCGACCACATCCATGAATGGTGGAGGCAACGTAGTTTGTGTAAAGAAGAAACTAGCAAAGAACAACGTCTTGATTGGTTTTTCAAATCACTCGTCCGTGTGATTGCCAAGGATGTAGAATCCACTTTTCCTCAATCAAAATAGGAGGTCATCAACAAAGCTCAACAATTTGACCTCATATATGCCCAATCACGTTACTTGTACACAATATTTCATGATGCACCCAGACCCCTACCATTTGGCCAGGAAAAACCTGGGGTTTCTCATGTTGCAGATGGGTTGATTGGTTCTATGACACACCTAAACCCTAGACACCCATCACCTAACTATGGTGAAAATAAATATCCACAACCATATGGAGGGACATCTTATTACCCTCCTCCCACTCACCAACAATAATATCCTTTTGTTCTCTCTTAGTCGTTGGGGGGACCCCCACCGATACCCATGATGCATCTGGTTTCTCAGCCAATTACGAGTTCTCCCCCAACCCTCACATATAACCCCAACAGTGGAGGAATTACTTCAACACCCTGCACACCATATGGATTGTCCCCAAAAAACAATCCATATTTTCCATTTCCTCGTCCCCCCCAACAAGTTGCTCCTCCACCAGGACAACCATATGTTGGTGTTAATTTTATTAAGCCCTCTCCCATTCAACATGTTCATGCCTTTGAATAGTTGAATATGGAAAATCTGGCCCATCATCTGAATAATTCCAAGAAGAAAGGGAAAAATCAAAACAATAACAACCCAGGACCAGAAGGAAATAACCCCCAACAAAACTATCCTGTTGGGGGAAACCAGAATCAAGGCAACCAAAACCCCCAAGGGGGAAACAATACAAATCAACCACGACAAGGGAAGAAAAATAATCTCAGAAACAACTTCCCCTGTGCTCTATGTGGCGAGTATGGACATTATACTCATCGATGCCCCCAAATTTCCAATTTCAAACAGATGAAAAAATCCATGACCACACCACGCCCACGGGCACCGCCTACCCCTCATCATGCCCCACAATATTATTTGCAATCGCTGCCTCCGGTTGTTTTTCATAACCCTATTCCACACCAAGGTGTGATGAATACCCAACAAGAGATAATATCTACCCCACCAAAAATTGGGAATTATCAAAACCCAGATCCCAATTAAACCGAAAATCCAGTCGATCGCAATATCCTCAATACCAGTGAGGAAGAGATTCTTCTGCAAACATGTGGTTGTCAATACGGAGTCCCTCCAGACTCTACCCCAACCACTTCAGGTAACACTCTCGATACTTTCGGATAACCATTCATGATCCCACACCCTAACACTGAACCCAATCCCCGTATATCTTGTGTACCTTTACGACAGAGTGTACATAACCCTCATGCTAGGGCTGCCCATAATTACAGTTTAGTTGATGATTTAGCACAATCCCCTGCAACCATGTCTATGTTGGAGGTCCCCTAAACCTTCCCATCACAACGCAAATCCTTGATTTCCACCTTGGGGGCAGTCTACCCAGCTAATACTTGACTCCTCACCTTTGATATAGATAATGAAGAACCACACCTCCCCGTTCTGGTAGATTTTTAGATACCAGTTAAGATCTAGAACATAACAGTTCATCGGTGCATCATCGATGAAGGTGCATCCACATGAATTATGTCCAAAGTAGTATGGAAAAAACTCAACTCACTTGATCTAGTACCATCTATCATCACCCTGAGAGCTTATGACAGTCGACCATCATCCCTTGAAGGGATCTTCAAAAATGTCCCCGTAGAACTCAGGGGAAAATCATCCTGATTGACATTGAATTTATCGACGCCCCACTTGAATACTATATCTTGTTTGGATGTAGCTACATGTATTCTATGAAGGTGGTAGCCTCTTCTTTGTTTCGTACGACGATGTTCCCCCATAACGGGAAAATCATCACCATCGACCAACTTACACATTACGAGCCTAATCATTCTGCTAACATTGATAACATCCTCCCGCTTTTTTGCACTAGCTCGGATGCGTTTTTAGTCATCGACATTGGTCCTAGAATATTCAAGGACCCATACTTGTTAGGGACTTACCATGGAGCACCACCTCTCCTAAACCCTTCTATTTCAGCACAAGTGTGTGTAGTTTCCTCTAACATAACAGATATCAGAGACAATACTCCTCTCAGTCCACCAAGTACTTCAACTACTACTACGAAGTCCTCAACCACACACAATAAAGGGTTATGAACTAATTTTGATTGTGCCATATTCTCATAATATGGCCATTACACCCATCATTTCCCATATCTACCTCAATTCCACCAAACATTAGCTGCAGTACGCCACACATCCCTTCTGGAGCTCCCCGAGGCTCTCCCTATTGTTTCTCACATTATATACATTTGTTATATTTCTCTGCCAGTCTCCGCACGAATGAGATACCATCCACAGTATCGTGACATTTGGATTATGAAAAGAAATCCTTCACACCCTATACCTGAAATCTCTTCTACGTTCTCATCCCTTGAGGACAATAAAACTTACCTGTTGATGGTTCCCCCTGCCATCTCCTAGGATCTCCTGTATTCTCTCATTTTCCACTGCGATGAAGATATATTGGAGGAACTAACCACCCCTGATTTCCCATGGAATGTGCTCCATCATCGAGCACTTTTCCTCTCACAAGAGACCTTTCAGCCTCTTACCCAAGCCTCCTTGTGCGCAATCGAAACCAAGGATTTCATTCCTTTGGGGCATATTGACTAGTTCAAAAACCCTATCCCTACCCTTGATGATTTTGAAGAAGGAAACATGGCCAACATCTCCCCCACAGTCAAAATTGAAATTTCCATTAAACCGGGCATCATAGAAGAGATCACCATTGGCTCTACATGCTCCCCTAAATAAATCATTGCTTACAAAGCTCTCTTTCAAGAATACCGGGATACTTTTGCATGGTCATATACGAATATTCCTGCCCTCGATCCTTCTATAGTTGAACATCGAATCGACAACTGAACGGATGTTGATCTATTGGGTTGGTTGTCATTGATGTCAACCCTTGAAGAAAGTCTGGTGGCAATATTTGGTAGCACAAAGGTTTGGGTAATGGACCCAATTTTTTTTTATGGATAATGGTATGGGTTTTGATATATTTATAGTAAATACTATTCTATATGGATAGTACATGTCATGCCATTTCTGGTGGTATGAGGAACGTCACATAACTCCTCACAGTTAGAGATTTATGACCATGTGAAGTTGGAGAACCCTCATGAGTCATCTAGAAGCCCCAAAAGGTCAAATTAGTCAAAGTGGTTGAAAAGAAGAAATTATTTAAATAATAGAGTGAAGCGATAAGTGTACTATAAGTCAAAGTGGATGCAAAAGAAATTATTTAAATAATAAAGTTAATGTAGAACTTACTATTTATGGAAAGTGGTTAAGTTAAGTGGACAAGTGGTTAGAAGTGGGTTAGCCCTAAAATAAGGAAAGTGGGTTAAGATGATTAGAAGGTAAAATTATTTAAACAATAAAGTTAATGAAGAACTTATTAATTTTTGAAAGTGGTTAAGTTAAGTGGACAAGTAGTTAGAAGTGGGTTATCCCTAAAATAAGGAAAGTGGGTTAAGATGATTAGAAGGTAACACCTTGAGGAAGCTAAATGAAAGTATAAATAAGAGACAAGGCTCTTTCATTCAACTATACTTGAGAATATTGAATATCTACAATTGACTGAGGTAAAAAAAGGAGATCTAAGGCGAATTTAAGAGGGAAGGTGAAGTAAGGAAGGCTGAAATTCAAGGGAGGATAAATTCTTTTGATGATGCTTTCTAAGGTATGTTATTTACATGCCATCTCACCATTTTCGCAATAACTTTTTTTCTAGAATGATTCAGACAACGAAATCTAGAGACTGTTTAGAAAACATATCCAAGTAACTATGATACAAATTTCATCTTGTGGGTCATTTTATTTTTGGAGTTACACTCCGTGGAAAATAGGGTTTGTGGCTAGTCCTGAAACTAGTCTAAAACATGTGTTTCAGGTAAAAATGTCATAAATTATTCATAACAGATCCAAATTAAGTAAGAACAAATGTATTGGTTAGAGTACAGTCTGTAGTATGTTGTGTACCATTTTCATATCTATACAAAAAATATTACGTGCAGGTAATTCTCTACAAGTTCGATCTCTAGAATAAGTTAGAATTTAGCAAGCTATGTCATTTTTACTATAACTCCTTTTCTGGGAGGTTCCAAGAAGTGAAACCTGGAGAAATCGCAGACAAGGCACTGGAGAACATTGGGTATTGTTTTTATACCTTTTTTCATTATATGTACATAGATATGATTATTGCAAGTTAGGGTTGTTGACTAATCCAAAACTAGTCATGTGAGACTAAAGTAAGAATTGATGAAAATGCTAGTCTCTTGTTAAGGAAGGTTTGCAAGTATGTGATCATATACACCATGTTTGTTACAGAGTTACAAATCAGATTTGGATGATGAAATTGATGAGGGATTGTTATTGAGGTTGAGGTACAGGTTGATGTATGGTTCAATTTATTGGTATAGGTTGTTTGGTGCGGTTTGATTGGTACAGGTTTAAAATTATAGGTTGACAGTGGGAGTGGTTTATTCAGTGACAATGACATATTTTCTACATTTGGAATTTATATTTCGGGGAAGTTGGACATGTCAAGGATAGGTGGTTGTAGTCACCTTCCGGTTGTAGCCGGAGAACATAGGGGGTTGTAGCCAAAGAATTGAGGAGTTAGATCTTCCCTCAGGTTGTAGCCTGAGAAACTAGGGCGTTGGAGCCTCCTTCCATTTTCATCTAGAAAACAAAGGAATTTGATGCTTCCAATGAATGTAATTCTTAAAGAAATATAAGAAAAATCATTATGTGGTTTTCTCCTGCTTTGGGTTTCCACGTAAAAACGCTGGTGTATTGTGTATGTGTATGATTGTTCATGTGTTCATTGTTTATTTACTCTGCAACTATTGGATAATAATTTTACATTGATATAACACTTGCATTTTATGGTTAAAAGGATTAAATTTCTCTATTATTGATTCACCCCCCTCTCAGTAATCCAACAATTGGTATCAGAGCTGGTTCCTTTAGAAATCAGTTTAACCACTAGAAGGAGATCATGGATTATTCTGAGGATAGAGTACCATATTTTAATGGCCAGAATGGGTTAAAGTATAAGATATGGAGAAGAAGAATGAAAGTATTTTTATAGGAATAGGGGCACTATATTTTTCTATCAGTCATTACAAGATATGATATTTTAGAAAGGGTGAAGGTTGTAGTCAAGAAGGAATTGAAAAAGAATAAAAAAATAGAAATGGATTTCAGCTGGGAAGGATTACCTAATCCTATAAGAGAAAAGGTTGGTAAATTTTCATTAGCCAAAGAACTCTGGGATAAGTTACATGGCATATATTCTTCACCCATCACAGATTTAGAAAATGCCAAAGAAGATGAAAGTCAAGAAGAAATATGTTCACCATGTCAAACAGATTTAGAAGATGAAGAGTACATAATCAACAAAGGTATGTTGTTTTGATTAAATTGTGAAAAACAAAGACATCTTGAAATAGAATGCCATGAAGGAAATGAGATAGAAGAACTAATTGAAAAAGAAGACAACTATGAAGAAGAATTGATTACTGCTTTAGATGAACTAATAAAAGAAAGAGAACAAAACAAGACACGCAAGAAAGAATTGATGAAACAAAAGGAGAGTGTTCACATTTTTGAAGAATCCCAATAATTCATCGAGAACTTAAGAACTCAGCTAGAAGAAGACAGAAAGATCGAAGAAAATATTGAATATTGAAAGCAGTGTTTGGAAGCCAACATAGCAGCATAGAAGAAATAAGAAGAAATGAGAGAGAATATATTGACAGATCATCTGAAGTAAATAATTAACGATCTAAACCAGCTTGAGGCAGAGTTTGTTCAAGAAGAGAAAGGACTTGAAGAAGAAATAATCAAATTAAAAATTCATCTTGAAGAAGTGAAAAGAACAGAAGAAGTCATGATGTTTCAGATAATGAAGAAAGAAGAAGAGGTTGAGAATATGGAAGAAGAAGTTGTCACATTGAGAAGTAAAATCGTCAAGCTCAACAAGAAAGTTGAAGAGACAAAAACGTCCACATTAGTTATAGAGAATGAAGAGAAGAACTCTAGGTTTCTAGAAAAGGAGAATGAATAAAATAGAAAGAGTTATGCATAAGTACTCAAAGGAAGGAATAATGGTCAACCAAAATCTAAGAAAACTATTGAAGATACATCTTCAAGAAGACCATCCATGTTCAAGCCACAAAGAATCTTGAATCATGATCATGATTAGTCAAGGTAGAAATTCAGAAGGAATACACCACAAATAAGATCATTCACTCCCAGGTATGCAAATTTATTTTATGGTCATTGTTTTTATTGTACTAATTTTGGACATAAAGTTATAGATTGTAGGGATTATAAAAAAAATGTTCAAGCAAGAAACGCCTATGTGGCCCCACATAATATTGAGTGTTACAAATGTCATAACTATGGACACATAACTAGTGATTTTAGAAGCATGATTGACACTTCCATGAAAGAGAACACTGATATCAAATATAAGAAATCATGGATAAGAAAACACAAATAACATGTGAATGAAGACCAGGTCCCAGAAATTGCAAGATTGACAATAAAGTGAGATGAAGAAATTTCTATAGAGAAAAATAAAGACGTCAGATACAAAAAGGTTTAGAAAATAATTGAAAGAAAAGAAGGAAAAGTAAATAAGGAATAGGTTCAAAAKATTKTACTTYCAGGCATTGTAGTGAAAGATGAATCCACATACAGAAAGAAATAATTCAGAGCTCAGAGAGGTGAGGAATCTACCAATGAAGATGATGATGAATACGCATCAGAGCAAGAATTGCTCTGAGCCATCCAACTTAGAGACTCTCGRGTAATATAAATATTAGACAGTGGGAGCCTATGTGATAGTTATGATAGACCAAAGAACCATCATTCGAGAAKCTTGCATAGTTTGAGTAGATAGATCTAGAGCAGTAAATTAGCAGAAGTATAGTTCTAGTAATGAAGACTTCATGATAGTATAGTGATAAATGGGTTAGGATTATGGATAGTTGTGTAGTAGATTCTTGGACAGTATGGAAAAAGATGGATTCGTAAGAACACTTAGCAGTTTTGGACAGATATATGATAGTGGACGAGAGCATGGATTCATAGATTGGTTCAAAGAGTGGTTCAGAGACAAGAATATTATCATAATGGATGATAAATACACAGGAAATGACTTGAACAATGATAATGGATTCCAAATTGACAGATACTTTTTTGGACACATGCAGTGCATACACCAACTCACCTTCAAAATAGAGCAATGCTTAGAAACAACAATGATAAAACTCCCTACGAGATATGGAAAGGAAGACCAGAAAATGTGAAGCACTTCAGAGTATTTGGAAGCAAATGCTACATCAAAAGAGAAGATGGAAGAATGAGAAAGTTTGACTCTCATGTGGACAAAGGAGTACTTGTTGGTTACTCAAGTACGAGGAAAGCATACAATTGTTACAATCTGATATTGAAAAAAGTTGTGGAAAGCATCAATGTAACAATAGATGAAACAGGTGGACAAGAATCAAAGGAAGAAGAAAATGAATCATTAGAACAACTTTACGAAGAAGTAAAAGATGAAGAAGAAGTAGAAGAGGAAGATGAATAATATTAGATAGAAGTAGAAAAGAAATTTAAGCAAGTGCCTCCAAAGACACCTAGAAAATGAGTACAAAAGAATCATCCTTCAAATCAGATTATCGAAAACAAGGATGTAGGAGTTGAAACTAGAAGAATAATTCATTCACCAGAACAAATGCACCTAGCACTCTTATCTACAATTGAACCAAATAGTTTTGAAGAGGGAATCAAGGATGAATTATGGAATAAGGCCATGGATGAAGAATTGGATCAAATAGAGAAGAATGACACTTCGAAATTGGTTCCAAGACCAAAGAATAAGAATGTGACTGGCATAAAGTGGGTTTTCAGAAATAAATTGAATGAAGATGTACATGTTACAAGGAACAAAGCTAGATTGGTATGTAAAGGATATGCACAGGTTGAAGGAATCGACTTTGAAGATACATTTTCCCCGTTGCCAGAATGGAAGCAATCCAATTTCTCTTAGCTTATGCATGCTCCAAGAATATTAAAGTGTATCAGATGGACGTGAAATCATATTTTCTGAATGACAAACTTGAAGAAGAAGTCTACATTAAACAATCGGAAGGATTTCAGTTGTCAGAGAACACAAATTATGTGTGTACATTGAAGAAGGCCTTGTATGGTCTAAAAAAATATCCTAGAGCATGGTACTCTAGATTGTATAAATATCTACAACAGGCAGGGTTCAGAAAAGGAAGTGCAGACATCAACCTATGCATAAAGGTAACTCAAGATGGTATTTATATGTTGGTGATATAATTTTTGGAAGTACTGATGATAGGTTAAGCCAGAAATTTGCAAAGGATATGCAGAATGAATTTGAAATGTCATTACTCAGAGAACTATCCTTCTTTCTGGGTCTTCAGATACATCAAAGTAACCGAGGAATTTTTATTTCTCAAACTAAGTATATCAGATAAATGATAAAGAGGTTTGGAATTGAATATTGCAAACCAGTTGCAAGTTGAGAAAATATGATGATTCAAAGTCTACAGACCAGAGGCAATACAGGTCAATGATTAGTAGCTTACTATATGTGACAACATACAGACCAGATGTAATGCAGGCAGTTGGACAGGTGGCATGATTTCAAGCAACACTAAAGGAATCACATGTATTAGCAGTGAAGAGGTTTTTCAAATATATCAAAGGAACATAAGAGTTTGGATTATGGTATCCAAAAGGAAAATATCTATCACTTATTGCCTAAACAGATGCAGATTGGGTAGGTTGCATTGATGATTGACGAAGCACTAGTGGAGCAATGTTCTACTTGGGTGAGTGTTTAGTGTCTTGGATAAGCAAGAAACAATCATTAAAATCTTTATCTACAGCCGAAGCAGAGTATATTGCAGTCGTAAGATGTTTTACAGAGGTTCCATGAATGAAACAAAGTCTGATAGATATACAGGTTGAGTATGATGAGCCCATTTCAATATATTTTGATAATACAAGTGCCATTAATATCTCAAAGAACCAGGTGATGCACTCTAAGATGAAACACATTCCAATAATGTATCACTTTCTATGGGAACATGTTGCAGAGAAGAACATCATAGTTGAATATGTGGGCACAAAAGAGCAAGTGGAAGACATCTTTACAAAATTGCTTCCAAGAGAAGCCTTTGAGTATCTTCGTCAAAGACTCAGAGTAATGTATACTCCAAAATGAATGCTTTTGAATGCTTATCTATGTCTTATATTTACACGAGGAGGCACCATAAAGAGGACAAATCGGGCTGGGAGATCATATTTAGGAAGAGATCAATCAGGGGGGGTACCCCCAAGGACAGTTCAATTAGGGGGAGCAACCTCGGATGGAAAGATACCTTTTCCATTGATGAAAAATGGGGAGATATTTATTAGATGCAGGATAGAAATGCTTGGAGAGAGCACAGAGGCATGGTTCTTGGGGGAGAAATGGTCACAGGGGGAGCATGAGTGATATCACTTCAGTATTTCATCAAAGTGTTTCCAACAATTCCAAAGGGAGAGATTGTTGATTAATTGGGTTGGTTTTCATTGATGTCAACTCTTGAAGAAAGTCTGGTAGCAAATTCCAGTAGCACAAAGGTTTAGGTAATGGA
>ML839172.1:16148-28501 GCA_009831015.1 Picea engelmannii | reverse complement strand
TTGGGAAAAGAAACTATCATTCACACAGATCATCAACCATTGCAATACTTACAATCACAAACAAAGCTACAACAAGCAAGGCACTTCAAATGGATGGGTTTTCTACAACAATTCCACTTGGTTATCAGGTATAAGAAAGGCGTTTATAACAAAGTTTCTGATATGATTTCTAGGCCTATTGTTAGTGCTTCAATTATACTTAAGCATAATTCTACCATGCATGAGAGCTATGTTGAACAATATGCTTTAGATGTTGATTTTAAAGAGGTTATGCAACTTTTTGTCATTCTAACCAAGTTGAGGAATTGGATTACCATGTGCATGATAAGCTTTTGTATCATCTTGGAAAGCTGTGTATTCCACAGGGTCAAAGAGTCAACATAATAAGGGAAGCACATTCTTCTATTATTGTTGGCCACTTTGGTGTAGGCAAGACAATGGCTAATTTGCAAAGGTATTGCTATTGGCCTAAAATGAATGAAAGTGTTTCAGGATATGTAAGAGGATGTTCTTTATGTGCTACAAGTAAGCCTAACAATAGAAAGTTGGGTTTGTATACTCCACTTTCGGTTCCTTCTCGTCCTTGGGGAAGCATTTCCATGGACTTTGTAGGAGGTCTACCTATGTCTAAAAAGAATCATGATTATCTTTATGTTGTGGTTGACCGTTTCAACAAAATGTGTATTTTGATGCCTTGTAAGAAGCATGTTACAACTGAAGAAACGACACAATTGTTCTTTCAACATGTTTGGGTACATTTTGGGTTTCCCAAATCCATTATTTATGATCGAGATTCTTATTTATTGGGAAATTTTGCTCAAGCTTATGGGCACTCATGGACACCAAGTTGAAAAAGAGCACAACTTTTCATCCATGAACCGATGGTCAAACAAAAGTGGTGATTAGAGAAATAATACATCTTCTTCGTGGTTATTGCAACAAGAATCCTAAACTTTGGGATGAGCACCTACACTACATTCATCATGCTTACAACCGTGCTAAGCACTCTTCAACTCAAACATCTCCATTTGAGGCATGTTTTGGTTATTTGCCAAAATATCCTTTAGATTTTATCTTTGGGAAAGATATTTCTATTGATGTTCAATATGACATTGATAGAGCAAATAAGTTCATTGAACAAATTCAGTTGGTGCATCAAATGGTACAAGAATAGTTGGAAAAGAGCCAAGCCAAGTACAAGACAAGACATTAAAAGCAACGTGTTGATCATTGTTTCCAAGTTGGAGATGAAGTTTGGCTTTACATTAGCAAAGAGAGGCTTAAAGGAGAAGGTAAAAAACTGAAACCAATTAGATATGGACCTTTCAAGACTCTTGAAAAGATTGGTAAAAATGCCTTCCATTTGGATTTGCCTCCTTATATGCAAATGTATGTAGTTATTAATGTTGAGAATTTGATATTGTATGAGCCTCTTTTGATTGATGATCAAGGAGAGCATGTTCAAATTCCTTCTATAGATGATTTCTCACTAGAATATCTTTCAGAACTGCATGAAGATACAATCCTTGACAGGAGGACGAGAACTTCAAAACGAGGGAATGTAGAATACCTTCAAGTTGGTCTTAAAGGAAAAAATCCAAGCAAGGCCAAATGGATTGAGGTTGGAAAGGTGAGGGAATTGTACTCTCATCTTCATATTAACTTAAAGTAGTCTTTTGGAGGTCCAAAAGCTTCCCAATGGGGAGGAGTGATCTAGGGGATTAAAATATGCTCAAAAATCAAAGTGCTCGAAATTGTTTGAAAACAGACTCGTGCGTAGACCTCATCCTAATGATCCCAACACAACTTGAACAGGTTCAAATAGATGTTGTATGCGAGAGATATCGCGTTTTTCCACTTTGCCAAATAGGGAAAATTTGTGTTGACTGTGCAGACCGTACTGACACATGGAAGGGTGACCATACTGACACGTGACAAGTGGTGATGTGGTAGAGGGTGATGTGGTAGGTGATTGGCACATGAGGTGGACCTATCCGGCTTCGACACGTGGCATTTTTGTGGACCAATGGTATGGTGCCATGTGGCCCAGACATGGGCTACCACGTGGCACCCCTCCGTGGAATAAAACTTTGGTTGGAGTCCGCGAGGGTTGAACCCACGACCTCTGAGTTAAGTGGCAGTGACTTAGCGCAGGTCGGGATACCAACCCATGAAATATGCTTTAAAATTTGTTTTAAACTTGAACCAAGTTTCATCTGGGTGCAAAAAGGGTTGGGGCTAAGCCCCAACCCTTGGTCTTGACTCAATACTCCGCTATACCTTAAATTTAAGATTTGGAACCGAGGGGCATGGGGGAACCAATGGTGCCAGCCCATGACCCATACCACGTGTCCATGCCACATGACCACCAAAATGTGTGGGAGGTTTCAAAAGGACTAGCACATAGGTGCTACTTTTGCGGTCGATGCTTGGCCACACGACCACTACCTTCGTCGAGAAAGGTGTTAAGTCCTCTAACGGTTCGAAAATTCAACACGGTTTGCAAAATGCGCGTGGGTGTTGGGTTTTGGCACAAAAATATGCTTAAGAGCTAGGTTGTTCACACACATGTGCGTTTTGGCAAGCAAAGACAACAAATAATTGGGAGAAACTTCCAGGAAGTGATTCCAACTCAGTTTTTTGCCAAACCAGGTGCAAAAAGAGCCCAACTAGGGGTTTTTGAACGTTTTTGAACCATTGAAGCCATCTGTTTTTCATTTTGAGCATTGTAAATCACTGATTTTGACACTTTGATCATTAATGAAAATGATCCATTAAAAGTTGGACCAGGAGATGTAGCCCAAGAGAGGGGTGAACTCCTTTATCATTTTGTTGTGTTAATGTGTTTACTTTGATGGTTTTTATGTCTGTTTATGCTTCTTATTATTAATTAAAAAAAAACTCATTAAGTTTTATGTGTTTGTAACTTGATTCTATTACCCAAGCACATACAAATTTCACTTGCAATTTTAAAGAGACTCAAGCCTTTTCATTTTCAGATCACACACCTTCTTATCTCAAAATCTGGTCCAGTATGAAAGAGATACCCAACTATCCAACTATACCTTGTTAATTAAATACTTAATAGGAGAGTGATCAATATGTACAAAAGTAGGATAACCTGTAATGTAATGTCAGAATTTTTTGATGGCATAAACTACTGCAAGAAATTATTTTTCAGTGATTGCGTAATTCAGTTCAACAGGGGCCATGTTCTTACTTATATAGTAAATAACATAGCAATTGTGATCTCCCTGTTGTCCCAAAACTGCTCCAATTGCAGTGTCCAAAGCATCTGATGAAATATGGAAAGGAAAATCCCAATTGGGTCCTCGTAATATGGGGGCTGTGGACAATATTTTCTTTAATTCTGTAAAAGGAAACTGACAACTATCAGTCCATATAAATTCAACATATTTCATTAACATAATCCATTTTTTTTAGATTTTTTTCATCTATAATTGTTCCAGTCAATGTTTCTTGTGTGATTTCTTCTTGTTTTGTCTCATCTGTCACATTATCTAGAGTTTGGTAAGCTTCTTGGGTCAAAACCATTGGGTCACTAATAAAACTGCTGATTGTATCATCCTCTGTCTCATTTTTAAAACCAAGATATTTCCCTATAGTAAGAAGAGGTTGAATATCCCCTTCCTCACAATCAACCCAAAAAGGATTTTCAGTTTCCATACTTGGTTTAGAAGGAGGGTAAAGAGTTAGTTTCTTTGTATTATATCCATAAGAAATTATCATAGACCATGTTCTACATCCAATATAAGCATCAGTTGTGGCCAACCATGGCCTTCCCAAGATTAGTGGATGTCCCCCCAACTGTGTTTTTAGGGACTCCAGTGGATTTCATGCTGGTATGCAATTTTTATTTTTATTTTTTTTAATCTACAGTCCTCATCTATATAGCGACGAAACATCGTGGCAACAAAAAATTTTCATTTATGTTTTTCCACGAACATCCATCTATATAGTGACGAAAAATTGTGGCAAATATAGCATTCTCGTAGAAACAMAAATTTTTCATTTGTGTTTTKCCACGAACATTTGTCTATATAGCGACGAACAATCGTGGAAAATATAGCGTTCTCGTGGCAACAAAAAAGGAGCATTTGTGATTTTCCATGAACATCCATCTATATAGCGATGAAACATCATGGAAAATATAACATTCTCGTGGMAACAAAAACATATGTGTGTCACTATATGGGCAGATTTTTGTCACTATATAGATGAATGTTTTTAAAAAAAAAAATYGGCAGCAAATGATTATCAAATGAATGACACATGGCAACCATATTTTGTGGATATTKCCACGATTAGTTCTTGGTCGTTGATATAGCAACRAAAAAATATCCACAAAAAATAAKACACACTTTCGTGGAAAGTTCAACGAAGAAGTGTCGCAATAGCAATGGAAAAGCGTGGCAAGTTTGGTCATATTTAGTAGTGAGTAGATCTTGTTGGGGATCCAATGGATCTCAGGAGGAATTGATCTCAGTTCGAGGAGCCTCCTCGTGTACTCACAACCACTGAGCCCATGTTTCCTATGCACTGTTATGTGGCTCATTATTCCGACCCGCGAACCTGTGGCAAGGCTACAGGGAATCCCTTTTGCGAATCATCCATGCAGGAGGAGTACAACTCCCTCCTCAAGAACCAGACTTGGGATATGGTTCCAATTCCTTCAGGAAATAAGCTTGTCAGATGCATATGGGTTTACAGGACCAAGAGTGCAATAGATGGATCGGTTAAAATATACAAGGAAATACCTTTTTATAAATGTTTTCAACAAATCCATGGCATAGACTTTGATGAGACTTTCGTTCCAGTAGTGAAGATGGATTCCATTTGGTTGGCCCTTTCTATTGTGAAAGGAAGAGGATGGGAATTCCATCATATGGATGTGGAGAACGTGTTTCTTCATGGAGATCTCTCAAAGGATATTTATATGGAGTAACCACCTAGCTTCATACATGATTCCTCTTTGATTTGCAAGCTCAATAAGTCTTTCTATGGCCTCAACCGGACACCAAGAGCATGGTACACCAAGATGGACTCCTACCTGTTGTGATAGAATTTTGTGAGATGCAAATATGATCCAAATTTCTACATGCTTAGGACTACTTATTAACTTTTGATTCTATTTATTTATGTGGATGATCTTTTGATCACTAGCTTCTCAACTTCATTGATTGTTGCGATGAAGCGGATTCTACATGACAGATTTTTTATAACGGACACGAGCCCACTCCATTACTTCATTTGTCTCAAGATTATTCAAGATGCTTCAGGGATCAATATATCTCAAGCCATGTATGCTCAGGATCTCATGGAGAGATTCCACATGATAGACTGCAAGTCTTCCTCTACACCCTTCCTATCTGGGGTAATACTTGAGGATGGTAAGGACACTCCACTGGTTGAAAACACTCTATACAGAAAGCTTGTTAGGATTTTATTGTATCTCTCCCACTCCTGACCAGACCCATCATATGTAGTGGGATTATTCTCTAGGTACATGCAGGAGTCGCATGAGTTACAATGTAAGGCTATAAAACATATCCTTCAATATGTTCAGGGCACCATCAACTATGGGATTCATTATGCATCAGGCTTTGCATTGGATCTCATATGCTTCACATATTCTGAATGGGAAGGTGACAACACTAATTTCAAGTCCACATACATATAGACTCTCAATTTGGGTTTAGGGCATGTCTATTGGTCGAGCAAGAAGCATTATTATTTTTCTCTATCTTCAGTTGAGGCCGAGTACAGAGGAATAGTTAACATTCCCATCTAGGAATTGTGGTTACAAAACTTCCTTACAGAGTTGGGAATCAAGTTACATAGACCAATTTTCATTTGGTGTGACAACTAGAGTACTCTCAAGTTTTGCAGAGACCTAATGCAGTAATAGAAGAAAAAACATATCGAGATCCATATGCACTACATCAGATATCTAGTCCATGAGAGGATCATTGAACTTTAGTTTTTTCCTTCCTCTGAACAGACTGTTAACATCTTCACCAAGATTCACTGAGAAAAAGTTTCACTCTCTGTGCAATCATCTTGGAGTGAAGGACACAATTGCTTAGCAGTTGTATTTTCTTCTTTTGATTCATTGTACCTTTGGGGGGGGGGGTTTCCCATGAGTTTTTCCATCTTTCCTTGATTTATTTCAGTGTTCATTAGTTGCATTGTTTTTGGGTACCTAACATGGCCTTTGTTGTTAGGACTCATTCTTCATGACCCCATAATAGTGTTCAAGGGGGGTGTTGGAGATATTACACACACATAGTATATTTTTCCTTATTTTCCTATGTTTATTATTCATTATTGAGGGTCTCATATTTTTTAGGAACCTCTCCTACATTCTAGACGAATATTCTCTTTAGTTGACTAGTGGAGTGGAGTCATTCAGGGTAACTTTGGTTTTATCACCAACTAACCTTGGGATCATCACCATGAATGCGCACTTACCTTGGGATCATCACCAGAAAGGAACATTCCTTGTGTATGCTTGATCACCTCCTCATTTCACTATGGTGTGTCCAATTATTAACTGAGGACTAAATGACTAATTTGACCAAGACTAGGTGGCAATTAGCTCCGTTGACTTCATGTGTGTGTCCATATCTCTCTATACCACCACTATGGCACATTGGTTTCTCCTCTATTACACATTAATTGATCCATGCAGAGTATTTCATGTGTATTTTATCATTCTTTCATTTTAGGCATTAACCATTTTGAAAAAAAAGGTAATAGGGGAAACAGAGGTAGAGGGCCCAATGCATTTTGCTAGAGAGGTAGAAACAAGAGGATGATATTTTCCATACACTTTGATGCAATTTATGAGGAATTTAATCAGTTATTCCAAACTGGTTACTCAAATATCGCAGGACACCAAACCTTTTATCCCCATCATCCACAAGTCATACCCCCTTTTCATCCTAATGTCTTTCAACCTCATCTAAGTATCACAAATATCCCTGATCAACCTCATATACAACCTCAACCTCCAGTCAATGATGGCTAGGATAATGTACCTAACAATCCTCCTTCTGGTGTTGGTCATTGGTCTACCATGTCACTAACACTCCCTCCTCCACCTCCTTTACTACCAATACAACCTGTCACTTTAGTAGCCTCACATGTGCATTCCCCGCAGCTCCTGAAAAATTACAAAGACTTAGCTATTGAGTCAAAGCAAAGTAAAGGGAAACCGCCTGCAATTAGTGTCAGTTCAAAATCCTTAGAGACATCTTCCTACACCATCAAATATTTACCACTCAAACTTGAATAAGGTGTAAGAAAGATCACCTTTGATGATATGCAACCAGGAATATCAAAGGGTGAAGAGAAGAAACCTTTTGATGCAGATTTGATGAAACATAGAGCACCTTTGTCAAAGGGAAGCAAATAGAGGGAGTCTACTTCCAACATGAAATATCATTTTTGACTCTTTTATTTTCATGATGACATAAACTTGACTTTGAGGCACATATCTTTTGTACAACTGATATTGTTATTATTTTGTGAAGCTTATATCACGCTTTTAAAAGTTTTGGGAAATACAAGTGTTTATTGTTATGGGCATGATTATTTTAGTTGTTGTTGATATATATATTTTTATGATGATGTGTGTATAATGTGTGGATATAATTATGGAGGAACAAATGAATGATTGAAAAATAAAACAAATAAATACATACAAAGGGGCCCCACCTATTAATTAATATATATATTTATTATTTATCCTTATCATAAATAAACTTGTCCTTTTATTAACTAAAGTTATTTAACTTTAGTAACTAAAGGTAGTTTAAATACTTGAAAACTACCTTTTGGAGAATAAAAGGAAGAAATGAAGTACAAGGAGGACTTGATAAATTAGAGAGAGATACTTTTGATAAGGATTACTCTAAAGGTGGCAAAGAAGAAAGGACTAGGAAACATAAAATTTTGACATGCTTCAGAAGAGTCAAGACTTGTTGAGCTTGTGGATTGGATTGATCCAGTTTATTTGAGTCTTGGTGTTTTTCTTTCAGACACTAGTTGTTTTTGTATGATTTTAACTACCATCATAGACTTCTAAGTTTGATTTTGGTCCAAACCCTCACAGGGGTTTGAAAAGAGGAACTTGGTTGTAACTTAGAAAATTCATCATTAATGAAATCTGGTTTCTTCTCAATTTGAGATTCATGGTCACTGGTTTTCATATGTATGTGTTCTTTATTTATTCATTTAAATTTTTATAAGCTTTATACATAAACAATTTTTACATTTTTTTAGTAAAACATACAAATTGATAATAGCATCAGGCCCAAGAACTTATTTCTTGAGGGTTGATTGATAATTTTGAACAGGCTATAATCCCAGGGTAACTTTTCCACCTATCTCACCTAGCCTAGTGGGATTCAAAAATGTTTGAGTGAGGACATTTTCATTCCTCGCCTCAACACACTATTGCATTTCTTTCTACAACAATAGAAAACAAGGAATGTCTTACCTGATGCATACCCATGGTGTTTCTTCTGCTTCTTCTTCTTCTTCTAGCTGATCTACTTGTTTCTTCCTTTGAGTGCAAGTGTAGGATGAGTCTTTGAATTTTTTCTATCTTTGTCTTTCTTCAATCCACCATAAGAACGTTTAGGTGGTAGTGGGATGTATCCTTCACTTGTTGTTTCTCTTCCTTCCGGCATGCATATCAAATATGTCATGTCTTTCTCCTTCACAAAAGTAGTCTTCATGGTCATGGGATTTTCTCCTCTACCATAAAAACATACATCTTCATGCTTGAACCTCTGTACAACAACAATGGGGCTTATGAAGCATTATTTTCACTTGTCTATCCCTTGTCCATCATAGCCCATTTTCCTCAACAACTTGGAACCAATTCCTTTGGTATGATTTTCAAAATCACCTAAGAGATATTGATAAAGGTATATGGAAGGTGAGCTTACTAGAGTTGCCTCAATCATGGTGCTAGCTTCAAAATTGGAAATGGAAACTTGCTTCCTGTTGCTCTTAGATAATTGCTTGGATATTTTCCAAGGCCTCTTCCTTCTTTGCCAAATATTGTTGCAGTTGAGTCTTCATCTGAGTGAGATTTTCCTCCTGCTAGGTATCCATCTAGATGACCTTCTCTCCCAAGTGTACAAGTTGGACTCTACTCTTGTCCCAATTTTCAATGACAATTGTGAGTAGTCTTTGCATTCAACAATTTGCTTTTGTAGCATTGTGTAATAATCATAAATATGTATGCAATATAATTAATTAATAGATAATAACAATATTAATAATTAATAATTAAATAATAAGTAGACATGACATCCTCATGAAAGGACGTGTCTCCTAGTGGAAGGGAACCCATGTGTGGGTGTATATATGGCTCCCACCTTCATTTGTAATATATCACATTCATATTTATCAATTATATTTATTCTTTTGGATTTCCCTATTTTATCCTACTTTAATTGGATATTCTTATAGTTGTAAAACAAGTTTGTTTGTTACATTTGGTATTAGAGCAAAGTCTGATCGTGTTGTTTGGCCACTAGAACTTTGATCAATTTCTATTTCCCTTGGCAAGATAACTGCAAACCTTTGGCCACTCAATTTTTCAAAGTAGTTAGAAATCTGGATCTTTGACCATACTAGGGAATTTTTCCATTTAAAAAAATCAAAGATTGTTGTTGAAGAAATAATAATTTCTTTGTAAGATTGAATAAAATAGGAATCAAGAAAAAAGAAGAGAAAACTAAGTAATCCACTGCAAAGGAAATTTGAAGAAGATAGAGTCCGATATCAAGAAAAATCCAACAGCGAAGATGGCTAAATACGCAAATACAAAATCACTATTCTAGAATCTTTGATTGGGACATAAATTTCACAATAGTGCAGAAAAAGGGTATCTCTCTTCACACTTACAGTTTCCATTTTATGAATTCGTCAGAAAAAATTGTTGGCTATAAAGATTGTGTGGAATATTAGATGCCAATAGAAACTTGCTCATTTCATTACGCCAATTATCTAATCAAGGTTTTAGATTATGTAGTACAAATTGTTGGTTACCAGCGGTGTATACGGGATACGTAGAGAGCGGCCATTTCAAAATCGCAGTGTAAATTCCCATCGAGTAAAGGCAGAGACTATCGAGACTATCGATGCCAATTGGTCTTCGACAAACATAAATGTAACGGTCGCTATTAGTCTACAATCATTAATTCAGGTTAACACATATTAAGGTTAAAAGATTAAGTTAGAGCTGCCTCTAAAGTCACTCTGGTCAAATATTAGTCAACACATATTAAGGTTAAAAGATTAAGTTAGAGCTGCCTCTAAAGTCACTCTGGTCAAATATTAGTCAATCGTTAATTAAATTCACATTTACCTATTTGGAAGTATTCTCATTACATAAACGAAAAAGGAGTGGGGTTTGTTGTCTTAGAGACACCCTTATAAAATCAAGTATTAAGGGTGAAATTTCAAAAACTTATTTTAATTTGTCCATACATTCATTCAAGGAATTATTTACCACATTCGATTTCATAAGTCAAAGAAAGGTGAAATCAAATATTTTAGTATTGTAATGTTCCCCAATCTAGGGAATGCTACTTGCAAAATAAAATAGAAACACAAATTTATTTTTGCTAATTTATTTACTGTAGTTTACCAACTACGTTTTATACACAATTTAAAATTAATTTTATACACATTTAGAGTAATCTAAATGAACATTGATTGCAAAAAATGACTCATTCACAACAACAATTAAACCATTTGCATACACATATTAAGCAACAATAATTAAACTCAGTAAATGACACATAAAATAGGTAAACACTTATCTTTATAAAACGTTTATGCAAATGTTTTCTTGGGAAGGATGTTCCACCTAACCATAGATCTGCTGTTCCAAATCTCAACAACAAGTCACCCCCAATCTAGGTTGAGGAATCAACAAAATAAAGGGTGCCTTTCACAGTCCCTCACAACTCCATATCACACAACCCACTAGTTTTCCCCTATCACTATTCCAAATTTCCTCCAACTCTCTTCCTCTTGACCTGCCCAACCCAATGAATGTACCCCTTCACTTCTCTCAGTTCATCGGGTGCCCCATTAATTTATCAGGATCTCTCTAGCATAGGTAGCTAGGAATTGTTAGAAAAATAGGACCGTGGAGCAATAAAATAAAACAAATGCGGAAACAAAACACAGAAGATACACAATACAAGAGAGACATAGATTTATGTGGTTCACCCAATGTGGGCTACCTCCACCAGAGAAATTGCCAGGTCCTTTCTTTATTATTATCCAACAAAATGAAGGGATACAACCTACAACAAAACCCGTTGTAACTTCCTCTTATTTCTCTCACAGTCTCCTCTCTCAGAATACAATACTTGCCAACATACATAGCCACAATACATTTCCCTCATAAAAGAGGGTTGCCTTCTAGGGAAAAAACCCTAACATAATCTCCATCGTTAGATCTGCGACCTTATAATGAACGGTCCAGATTTACAATGAAATTACAATATACTTTTACAAGGCAATCTTTGCTTCAGGGGCTTCGCCCCCAAACCCCCGCTTACCCCCAGCTGCGGGGATAGCCCCCCTGGACCCCGCAGAGGGGGTACCCCCCCCTCTGCACTCCCCCGCGTGGAAGAGTGTACATACTTTTGGGGTGTAAATACTTCATGGAGTATAAACACAGCTGAAAGTAAAAGACCTCTAAATCAGGAGGATAATCAGGCTCCACAACCAACAATCTCCCACTTGGAGACTGATCTCAACAACTCCACCGCTGCTGTATATGCTGGACTTTGAACCTTCTTGGACCTGGCAAATTTCTCATCTTCATCTTCATTCTTGAAGACCAACTAAAACTGAGCAAGAACTCAGTTTCTCCTTGGTTACTCCCTTTGTTAACATGTATGCAGGATTTTGGCTAGTGTGTATCTTTTCTAGCTTCAATTGTCCATCTTCCAAGGCAGATCGTATGAAGTGGTACCTCAACTGTATATGCTTAGTATTCAAATGTAAGGCTAAGTTCTTTGCAAGGTGAATGGCACTCTGACTGTCACAGTACAACTTGTTGTTCTCTTGCTTCTTTCCCAATTCCTCCATAAACCTTTGTAACCAAATCATCTCTTTACTAGCCTCTGTAGCAGCAACATACTCTGTCTTTGTTGTTGAAAGTGCAACAACCTTTTGCAGTTTCGAAATCCAACTTACTGTTGTTCCACCTATAGTAAAAACATACCCTGTGGTGCTCCTCCTGCTGTCTTTATCACCTGCCATATTTGAATCAACATATCCCTGTAGAAAAG
>ML839171.1:13517-24985 GCA_009831015.1 Picea engelmannii | reverse complement strand
ATTGACACTAAGTTAAATAAGAACACAAATTTTCATCTACAAACAGATGGACAAAAATAGGTGGTGTTATCACTGAAATTTCGTTCGCAAATGGTTACAGAAATCCAACATCTTCAAACAACTATGAGTTCACCCATGGACCAGAATTACCAAAAAAACATTTCCAAAAGGTCCAAAACTATACAACCAGTTATAAAATCAAGATGCGCTATGACTACATAGGGCGCGCGCGCACATGCGCCGTCAAGAAACATAGGAAAAGCGCACATGTGCACGATGCACGATTGTGGACGCTAAAAGCTGCGCACACCTGAGAACGACGTATTTATGATGTTGGTTGGCCTCCCACCCACTTCTGGTTCAACTTCGAAGTCGATTTTACATCCAAATATCGGCTAGATCCGGTTGGGTGGCTGGTCAAAGACCTAAAGTTGCCCTAAACAACCCCTTTTCACACTAAACAATGGTTGCACAATACCTCAAAGTGTTGCTATAAAACAAGGCCATGGGTGCACTACATTTTCAATGAATTCATTTGTAAGGTTATGCTGCTGCTATTCTCTTGGGGAAACCTCTTTTATTATCAAGAGCATACTAGCACCATTCCATTTGGGCAATCCACATCACCTTTTGAGTGGGTTAGCTTGGGATTCTTTCACCATTTCTTCCAAGTTTCCAAGTTGTAAGAAGAGTTCAATATTGGGGGTCCAGGAGCCCTCCCTTGGAGGAAGAAGGGACCCAAAGTCCCCTTTCTCTTCGGTGTTTTCTTTTTCACTAATACAATCCTTTCCATTGGTGACATGAGTCATGTTTTTTTCTTGTTCTTATGTCCTTATGCACAATAGTTTAGTTGTTTTTTCCTTTCCTAGTTTAATTCTTAGCTTAATCTTTTATGTTTATTCTTCTAACCCTTTCCTTTAATGTTGTCTTGCTTAGCTAACCCGACTAAGCTTGTAAGCACCTCTATTTTTCTCATTTAGGTGAAAAAAGAGGCGCAACAGATTGGCGACTCCAATGGGGAAAGGTATCAATTTCCTACCCCATTTGGGTTATTTTAGCTCTTATTTCTGTTTATTTAACCTGCACGTACAATAACCGGCCCAAGCCGACCTGCAAAACATCCAATTCAAAGCTGAGTTGAGAGAATTCCATCCGGAATTTTTTGCACGACCGTGTGACAGTTGTGCATGGGTTTATTGGCCCATAGTTGCGCATGGTGCGCACGTGCGCCAAAACCACTATATTACTCAGTGCCTTCTGCACACCTACACCCAAAAGTCTTTTTCAGTTCGCGCATTGGTGCTCAGAGCGCCTCTGTCTAGTCTGAGACCCGCGCACCCGTGCAAAAAAATACACATTGTAAGCCTTTTTATGATTTGTGGAAGGCCCCTAGCCTTCTTAAAATTGATTTCATGCACATTGTAACCAACACCACACTTAGTTTCCTCTCCATATAAAGGGATTAGTCAAAACATAGGCACTTAGGGGGTTTAATATCATTATTTACTCTTTTTCTTTCATTTTGCCACATGGATGTCTTGCTTTGACTAAGAGTATAAGTTGGAATCATTTATAATCACATATAAAACTTGCATTGGGACCAGAAATTGGATATCAATCCTTGAGTATGCTCTTCTCTCATGCTCCAAAGCAATCTTGAGAACCAGAAAGAGGTTGAGGGAAAATTTCATCTCCCTTAAAAAAGACAAAATTTTTAGGAGAGGACAACAACCCCCTCGGGACTCCTCTTAGTTTATTTTTCAAACACATCTCAAGATTGTAACGGGCCCATACATGCCCACATGCTACAAAGATAGGATAATGTTGAAATTTACTTTCTTAGATTAACTCACTAGGGAAGTTTAAAGGTTTTGTAATGGGCCCATACATTCCCACATGCTACAAATCTAGGATAGTTTCAAAGCTTTCTTAGATTAAATCACAATAGGGAGTTAAAGGAATAGTAAGGACCCACATGTCCACATGTTAGTTTCCTAAGGACTTTAAAATTATGCAAGGTTGTACCAATGACACATAGTAACTTAGGTAATCAACACTTGTAAGGACCAAGCGAAGTCCACATGCAACAAGGTGACACCTAAATTATTAAAAATTGGCACACTTTCACTTGTTCACACACAAAGTTCACCAATCACTCACATAGTTTTCATCTCAAAACGTGGAGGTTAAATTAAGTTTCCTCCAAAGGGATTCCGAAACACCCCACTCTTTTCTTGATGAAACTATTCACTCCCACTTAATTTCAACGAGATTGGCTCACACCCCTAATCTCTCAAACAACCACATCTAAATTTTTTCTAAAAACTCGCTAAGTTTTCCTCCACAGGAGGTGCCAAAAGAAATCTTTTAGTCTAGGTAGGATTTTGGGGATAGGCATCCAAATAACTCTCCGTTATCTGGTTCTCACATTTTCAAAACAATAGAAGTGATCAAATAGGGAACTTTAAATCCTCCAAGTCAAGTGTTCCTAACACCATAAGCCAGGGAGATACCCGTAAAGGGTTGAAGGCCAAGGTCCGGTTGTTCTATGCATCCCCCCTTGAGGCACCCACCGCTTGGATGGGATCCAACCCATGATCCATTTCTTAGGCCGAAAATCTAAATGCCGCACTTTGACCGAGGTACCTAGTGACCAAAATTTTAGGACATCTACCCAGGTGGCAATTGTGTGCTGCAATTGCACCTTGATCGGATTTTGTGTGTCTATTGGGAAATATTGCCATCTCTTTCAAAATATGCCCCCTTTACCCCTCATTATAATTGATTGCTTCATCCTTCACTAGCTTCTCTTCCATTGGCTTCAGACCCCACTGTCGATTACTATTGGAAGGTCCAGTGCTATTTTGAGAGGAAGGACGTTACGTCTTTTAGGACATGGGAATTTGTTTTCTTTGTTACCCCACGCGGACAAAACCCACCTATCCACATATATGCTTCTTTATCAAAACACATTATGTATGATGCACTTCTGGTTACATTTGATTTAGATATATATCGTGTAAAGTCCAAAAATTACAACAAAAGATCTTGTTCATTTATTTTTCTATCACCATTTTCACACATCCACTTAGCTAGTCAGACATCATAGGGGACCCACAGAACCCCTGTCATTCTAGATGCTTGCTAAATCTCCCTTCTATTTTAGGAGGAGTTCACAGTCTCCCCAACTCACTAGCCCCACCTTCTCACACCCTTGTGAGTGCCACTGTCTTAGGATCAACTTTGCTTGGTTCAACCCTACTTGGGTCCACTTCCCAAGGTCAAACACTCACTTGCTCTCCTTTATATGGAAGCAGGGGGCCACCTTCTCCTCAAGGGGGAAGTACAAACCCACCTAGTCCCCCTCAAGGGCCAGGTTCACAAAACACTCACACCATGGATGAAACTAATCCTCCACCACCACTCCAGATGCCATATTTGGCCTCTCTCAGCATACCAGACCTAAGAAAACTCACAAATGATCCTATATTGCATGACCCCACATGGCCTGCAATGCCTACCAAACTACCTTCAGATATCCCCAAGTTTGAAGGAAAGGCAGGATATGTCCCTGCCAACCATGTCATGACTTTCCACTTATGGTGCTCTTCCAACAACATTATGGATGATTCCATCCAACTATGATTATTTCAATGCACACTCACTAGCCCATCAACCAAGTGGTATGTAGACGAAAAATCAGGGTCCCATGTGACTTTCAAGTCCTTGGCCAAAGCATTTTTGACCTTCTTCCAATTACCAATCCGCCATAACAATGGTCTTGAACTACTCTCTAATTTTAAACAAACCTCAGCCACACATATCACTGATCACATTCACGAGTGGCGTCGATGACGTAGTTTGTGCAAAGAAGAAACCACCAAACAACAATGTCTTGATTGGTTTCTCAGATCACTTGTCTCTCTCCTCGGTAAAGATGTGGCTTCCACCTTCCCTCAATCAGAAGAAGAAGCCATCAATAAGGCTCAACAATACAACCTCATCTATTCACAATCGGGATACTTGTACACAGTACTTCATGATCTCCCAAGACCCATGCCATTTGGCCAAGACAATCCTAGGATGTCTCACTCAACAGACAGATTGATTAGTAACACCACAAACCACAATCCACAACCCCAACAACCACCAATGTATGGCACACCTCAATATCTGCCGGCATATGGAGGAATCCCTTATTATCATCCACCCCCTTATCAACAACCATACCCTATTTCCCTTCCTCCACCCAACAGTGGGCCACCGCCGACACCCACAATACGCCCACCTATCCAAACAAGTTATGGTACTCCCTCTACCTCAACTTATACTCTAAGTACTAGCGAAAGTGCCATGCCTTCCTATGTACCTTACGGATCATTACCACAACATAATCCGTACTTTCCATTTCCCGACCCTCCAAAGTCCATGGCTCCACCACAAGAACACCCTCACGCTGGGTTGAATTTTGTTCAATCCTCTCCCATTCAACAATATCAAAATTTTGAACAGATGAATACGAAAAATCCAACCCATTAGTCGAATAATGCCAAAAAGAAAGGAAAAAATCAGAACAATAACAACCCAGGTCAGGGCGGAAATCACCCCCAACAGAACCAACCTACTGGGGGCAACCATAATCAAGGGACTCAGAACCCCCAGGGGGGAAACAACAGCAGACGTCAAGGGAAAAATAACAATAACCTTCGAACCAACTTCCTTTGTGCCCTTTGCGACAAGTTTGGTCACTATACTCATCATTTCCCCCAAATCGCTGATTTTAAATGGATGAAAGACTCTGTGAATGGACCACATGCTCCAACACCGCCTGCCCCTCAGCAGGCCCCACAACAATACGTGCAACAACAACCCCCAACCCTGCTGCAAAACCCCATTCCACACCAAGGAGTGATAAACACCCAACAAGACATGTAGCCTACCCCTCCACAGTTGGGACAATATCTCAATCCAAGCAATCCCATAGATCGTACTATCCTCCTCACTAGTGAGGAAGAAGTCCTTCTACAAACACGTAGCCGTCAATACAGTACACCCTCTAAGTCTCCTCCCATTCCCCCATAAACAATCCCAACACCAACGGGACCCCCTTTGATGATCCCTCACCCTAACACAGAAACCCCTCTTTGCATCCCTCACATCCCATTGCGCAGGAATGCCCACAACCCTCAAGATAAGGTGGCTCATAATTACAGTTTGGTCGATGACTTGGCACAATCCCCAACTGCCATGTCAGTCTCAGAAGTAGTTCAAACTTGTCCCACTCAGAGGAAGTAATTACTTTCTGCCTTGGGGGAAGTTGACCCTGCTGATACTCAACTCATCACATTTGATCTCGATAGCGGAGAACCTCGCCTCCCCGCTCTCATTACTTTTCAAATCCTCGTTAAAATTCAAAACATTACAGTTCATCGGTGCATCATTGATGAAGGTGCGTCCACATGCATCATGTCCAAGTCTGTATGGCAGAAACTTGGTTCCCCCGAACTCATACCATCTGCCATTACCTTAAGAGCTTATGACAGATGACCATCTTCTCCCGAAGGGCTCTTCCAAAATGTCCCTGTAGAACTCGGGGGCAAGACCATTCTCATTGACATTGAAGTTATCAATGCCCCACTTGACTACAATATCTTGTTCGGTCGTAGCTACATGTACGCTATGAAGGCAGTTGCCTCTTCCGTCTTTAGAACCATGATGTTCCCCCATAATGGGAAGATCATTACCATTGATCAAATTTCACATTATGAGCCTAACCCTTCTGCCAACATTGATAACATTCTCCCTTTCATCCACACTAATCCTAAGGCATACCCACTCATCGAGATGGGGCCCATAATTTTCAAAGACCCATCCTTGTTAGGAACTTACCATGGTGCACCACCACTCATTCATCCTTCCAATCAGGTATGTGGCGTCTTATCCAAAGGAACTGACATTGAGGGTACCCTTCCTCCCAGTGAGGCTTCTCTTATATCTGACGTCCCACTAGTCGCAGAGCTCATCCCTCAAGAATCTCCTGCGAACTCGTCAACTCCACTAGTTCATGATTTCACCTCACCCCAAGGCCATATCCCAGTTTGGGAGACAGTTCCCCAAGCCATTACTCAAATCCCCTTCTTTTACCCTCCACCAGGCGTACAAGCTTTCCAAGTAGCCGCAACTCTTACCCTTCCCAATATGGTGCTGGAAATTCCATTATGGTATCTACATCCACCTGCCATGGTCCCTCAACCATCCCTCCCTCCTCAAACTGAAGGAATTCCGATGCAGATTCCAATACCTACTCCCACAGCACCACCAACATCCCCATGCACTACCACCGCTGCTACAGCTAGGGGTAGACATAAAAAGAAAGAGCCCACCTCTCCCCTACCCCAACGTGTCCAACCTCCTTGCGCACTATGTGAGAAAAATGGACACCCAACCAACAAATTCCCATCTCTACCCGAGTTATGTAACCTAATTAAACTCAATCAAACACCATCACCGCTCGTCACTTCATCAAGTACTACTGCTACCTCCCCTAACATAAGTAGAAAAGGACTGTGAACCAAATTTGCTTGCGCCATATGTTCAGAATATGGCCATTATACACACCACTGCCCAATGCTACCTCAATTCTGACAGACATTAATAGCAGTACGCCAGAGCTTCTGGCATGAACCCAGTCCATCTACATCATCATCACCAAACGTCACTGACATCCATTATGTCACGACTTCAGTCAATGAACGTATGAGATGCCCTTGCTCTCTCTTCGAATCCTTAGATCATTTCACATATCAATGCCCTATGATCATTGAATACAACCAACGCCAAGTGACCCTGATTCAAACTCCTGCACCCCCTACAGAATCGATGATTAACCCTACCCCATCACCAGAGATTCTTCATATTATTTCTCCTGAGTCAGAAGCACTCCCTACTCCTCCATGGTTATTGGATGACTTATACGAGGATTTACCCCCAAATCCCCCAGTCATTTCCCCATGGAAATTTTATGCCCAACTACCATTTATAACCCTCAGTATCTCGATATTTGGTTTATGTCGAGTGAACCATCGCAATCTCATTGCGTCATTCCCCCTACTTCTTTATCACCAGAAGACAACCACACGGTGACAGTCACCGATATAACTCTTTTAGATCCCTTGTATTCCCGACAATTCCTCTGTGACGAGGACATACTCGAGGAATTAACCACCCCCGACTACCCATGGGATGCGATACACCACAGAGTGCTCTTCCTTTCACAGGAAGCCTTCATGCCTCCTAACCAACACCCCATATACACAGTCGAAACCAAGGATTTTATCCCATCAGGGCATATCAACTGGTTCAACATCCCTATCCCTTCCCCTGATGCTTTTGAAGAAGGAAATATGGCCAATATTTCCCCTACCATCAAAATTGATATTTCCATCAACAATGGAGTCGTCGAAGAAATCACCATTGGTGCCACATGCACTCCTGAAGAAATCATCGCCCACAAAGCCCTCTTCCAAGAATACTGGGATTTTTTTGCTTGGTCATACACATAGATGCCTAGCCTTGATCCCTCTATTGTCAAACATCGCATAGACACCTGGCCTGATATCACACTAGTTCGCCAAAAACAACGACCACAACACCCATCCAAAGCAACGACCATCAAAGCCGAGATTGACAAATTACGCACTGCTGGGTTCCTCTACCCCATCGCCTATAGCTCATGGGTCTCCAACCCTATCCCCATTAAAAAAAAATAGGGCACCATCCGTGTATGCACGAACTTTCATGATCTTAATCACGCCTGTCCCAAAGATAACTTTCCAACGCCTTTCATCGATCAAATTATCGACGACTGCGCATGCCACGAGGCTTTATCCTTCATGGACGGTTTCTCTGGCTATAACCAAATCCAAATCCATCTAGCCGATCAATACAAAACCACATTTACCACCCCTTGGGGTACTTTTGCATATCGTGTCATGCCTTTTGGCCTAAAGAACACTGGAACAACTTTCCAATGGGCTATGACATACATTTTTCATGATCTGGCTCATATCATCCTCGCATACTTGGATGACCTCACGACTCGATCCAAAAAACGCACTGAACATCTTGATGATTTACGAATCATCTTCCAAAGGTTTCGTCAGTACAACATCCGCTTGAACCCCCTCAAGTGCGTGTTCTACGTCACTATCAGGCACCTCCTCAGGTTCATCATTTCCCAAAGCGGTATTACTGTGGATCCCCTCAAAGTCCAGGCCATCAGATAAATTCCACCCCCTCAGAATTTATGCCAACTCCAGAGCCTAAAGGAAAAGCTAACTTTTTACGACAATTTGTCCCAGACTATGCCACTCGAGCACATGGTTTCCTTTGCTTACTACGCCATGACATCCCATTCCACTGGGATGAACATGCCCAAAACACTTTCGACGATCTTAAAATGGCACTCTCCAACGCCCCTTTAATTAGTTCACCCGACTATAATCGCGACTATCTCCTCTACATATCAGCTTTAGCCGTCTCAGTAGCAGGAGTTCTCATTCAAATAGAAGATGATGATCATGAGCATGTCATTTACTACATTAGTAAAAACCTCTCAGGGCCACCCTTGAAATACAATCATGAAGAGAAACTAGCCCTTCCAGTCATTCTTCCAGTTCAGAAACTATGCCATTACATTCTGCTTCGCACAACCAAAGTCATAGCAGATTCCAACCCCATGCAATACTTGCTCAGTCATCGGAAAATTAATGGTAAATTTTCCCGATGGATCGTTATCCTTCAGGAGTACGTTCTTGAATTTTCCACACCCAAGAGAAAGAAATATCTCGTCCTCACCGAACTCATCACAGCCTTCCCCTCCGATACTACCAGTTCCCCCGTCAATACCGAATTCCCTGATGAACATCTCTTTTACATCACTTCGGATGATCCTTGGTATGACTACCTCCTCGTCTACCTATAAACCCAAAATTTCGGTAACCACCTCTCACGAGATGATTGTCAACGTATTCTCCATCAGGCCCCCCACTATCTCCTCATTGGAGATATCTTATATCAGCGAGGGGTCGACACCATACTCCGTCGATGCTTGACTATTGACGAGGCCAATAGAGTCTTGAATGACTGCCACAATGACGCTTGTGGGAGACACCTCTCGGGGATGTCCACTACTCAGAAAACCATCCGCGCAGGTTACTTTTGGCCTACATTATTTCATGATTTCATCCATGCCATGAAGCGATGTGATAAATGCCAGCTTTATGCCAACAAAGCACGAGAACCACCTGCTCTTCTACACCCAGTCATTACTGCAAGCCCCTTTTGTAAATGGGGGATTGACTTCATGACTTGCAACCCTCCATCCAACAATGGACACAAATACATCATCGTCGTAGTCGATTACTTCACAAAGTGGGTTGAATCCATGCCTACCTTCAACAACACCACTGACACCACAACGCATTTTTTCTTTAACCATGTCATATCCCGATTTGGAGTACCACTCCAACTAATCTCTGATCATGGGAAACATTTCAAGAATGAGATATTTGTCGAACTCTCATACAGGTTAGGATTCTCCCACGATTTCGCCTCACCATACTACCCTTAGTCCAACGGGCAGGTCGAAGCAGTTAACAATTTCTCAAGACCATGTTGCAGTGCACGGTTAATAAACATAAGACCAATTGGCATCATATGTTATTTTTCATGCTATGGGCTTACCGTACGGCCGTGAAAACTGCCACTGGTTTCACACCATTTCATCTAGTCCACGGGGTCGAGGCCACTCTTCCTATCGAGTGCGAAATTCCCACCTTACGCACCTCAATTGAGCTATTACCCGACACTGCTCCAATGGAGCAATGTTTGTTGAACTTAGAATCCCTAGATGAAGATCGAAAATATTCATTACAGAACAACGGGGCAGCCAAAAAATGGTCAAAAGCCACCTTTGATCGTCATGTCAACCTTCTCTCATTTCATGAAGGCGAGCTCATCCTTGCTTACGATATCGCTCATGATACCCTCGGCCATGGCAAATTCGAGTCATTATAGCATGGCCCTTACATTATCCAACATTGCCTCACTAAAGGCGCATACATCCTGGCTTCCCCCGAGGGCCTCTCTTTCAAAGAACCGGTCAACGCATTGTACTTAAATAAATTTTACGCTTGAGCATAGCCATTCTACACTAGGTTATTTCTTTTGTAGTGTTTTTAATCTTTTTTCCATACCTCATGTCTAAACTATCATTTGTGTTATTGACAGATGCCTCCTCCATCGGCCTACCACATCGGTTACGTTGACAATGCCAGCCGTTGGACACAGAATCTCACTTCGGCTGCTTGGGCCCTCTATTCCCCCTCATATGAACTACTCCACTCCAGCGGCATATGTTTAGGCTCAACAACCAACAACCAAGCCGAGTGTTTGCACCCTCTTCGTCGACTTGGTGAGCAAATCGAGGGTGCTTACATGCCCAGTTGGGTCTTGCTGAGCATGACAACTGTAGAGGAAAGAGTTAGAGAAAGAAAAACAAAACTATAAGCAAGAATTAAACTAAAACAAAATAAAATTATGAGCATATGGATAATGAAATAACAAACACAAAAAGACCAATATCACCAATGTTTTTGGGCTGATCTATTGATGAAATCAAAGCACAATGAAGAAAGGGGACTATGAGTCCCTTCTTCCTCCAAAGGAAGGCTCTTGGGCCCTCACAAACTTGCTCTCCTTACAATAAGAAAAAATAAAAATGATAGTGAAAGAAATCCTAGCACATCCACTCAATGGAGAGGTGGATAGCTCAATGAAATGGTGCCAATGTGTTATTGTCAAGGAGTGAGTCCTTAAAACAATCTAGGCATCATAACATTACATGAAATTCCTTAAGAAAATGATGTTTCTTCATGGATTTTTATAGCATTGCATTGGGTGATTATGTAACTCCTTTGTAGTATGAAGAGAGGGTCTTTAGGGCTTCATTAGGTCTTTAACCAGCCTACCATGCGGATTCAACTCAGATTTGAGGGTCAAATCGGCTTGGGAGCTGATCCATAAGTGGTTGGGAGGCCGACCAATTCAATAAATGTGTCGTTTAGCAGGTGCGCGGGTTTTTGCACCAACAACCGTGCATCGTGCACGCATGGTACGTTCCTGTTCCACGCATATGCGTGCGCACCCAACTTCTGTAAAACGCTCTTCAATTTTTGGTTACTTTGTATAGTTTTTGACCTTTTTGGAATGCTGTGAAATTAATTCAGTGCCATGAATGACTTCATTACTGTTTGACGATGCTGGGTTCTTGTCGCCATGTGCAGACGAAATTTCAGTGATAACAGATGCCCCCTGATGGATGAGGTTAGGAGCATACGTATAGCTGAAATCCATCAATGTTTCTTCTACTGAGAATGTTGTTGTAAGAGAGAGAAATAGTGGGACCA
>ML839170.1:28203-47067 GCA_009831015.1 Picea engelmannii | reverse complement strand
TCTCATGCAAAACTTCTTAAATGAATGGTTGTAGGTTAAATCTCTTGCATTTATTGTTACATTGTTATTATTTTGCTTAATCATTGAAACCCTAGGTAGCAAGCACACAAGTAGGTCCTTGCTATATGTCCCCATTATAGAAAGCTTGTTTTAGCCATTGATTAAGGAGAATATAGCCTAGCCGTTGCTACACTAGTTCCCCTTTTTCTGAGTTAGCTTTTGAACTTAAGTTGAAGAAAGAAGACGTCCTAGGCCTAATTAATTTTACATCTAGGGTTTTGACTTTTAGGGTTTGAAGGGCCTTGCTCTTGCAACACTCTTCACCCTTAGATTTATGTTTTGAAGCTAGCCGTTTTGCCAAGGATTTTTAAGGAAAGAGGGAGGAGCATGAGGCCTTGCTTAAGCAACACCGGAATGAGCCTCCTCCCCTTAGGGTTTTGACTCTAGGGCCCTGCCATTGCAGCACCATAGAGCCTAACTCTCCTGTCCTTAGATTTAGATTCTCCCGAGACTTAGCCTTTGCTTCTGACTCCATAATACCCTAAGGCACTGATCTAACTCTCCAACGTTGAGGTTGTTGTGCCAGAAACCACTTTTCAAAACTCTTTAATTTGAAACCCTAACTAACCCTAACGTCTAACTAACCCTAGATCAAAGATGACGTCATGCCTTATTTGAGCCTTTGGTTGATTGGAAACGTTGTGGCTTAGTCATCTGATAATAGACATTGATGAGTTGATAATTTTCATTGGCTTATTTGCAAAACATTGAGCTCTTTGTCTATAAAACTAACCTTAAAGAAGGCTGACGTCACCTCTAGTAAGCTTGACGCAGCACTTTGTCATATATGAGCATTTGATGATATTTTATGCTAATTCAAAGGTTGATTATATACATTGAATACTATATCATTTCCAGTGTTTATTGAGAAGTAATATTATAAGCCATAGTCATTTTTTGCAATCATTGACTTCGTCAATAATTACTGCTATTTATGCTCATGTATATTGAATGTTGATAGTCATTGATCTATGAAGTACTAACCATTATCTGCACGTATTAGTTTTATTGTTGCCTTGTCTCGCAAACAGGTGCCTTGTCTATGGTTCATCTTCATTTTGACTATCCTCTTGGCGGTGATCTGTGAAAGGGAAAACTTACCTTTATCCTTCAATAACCTGTGCCTTTCAAAACCCCAGATTACCAGGGACGTCTCCCTTGGGCCTAGCCACCCTAAAGAGAAAGAGCCCCCCATCGAGGTGACAGTGGGTGGGGAAGCTCCTGTTACGCCAGTTTGATCCTTACCTTTCAACTACCTGACCTAGACTACAAACTGAGCGATAACAAAGCCTTCACCCATCCCTTCAAGGGTTCCATCAACCCTTCAGTGAAGAGCATCATGAGTCTGGATTGTGATACATCCTTCACCATGACTGCTAGCCTCTGAAACTCCTCAATGTACACCTTTGGAGCTCCTGTCTGTCTGAGCTGTGTGAGCTCCCGTAAACGTAGCTCAGGATCCCCCTGGTCAAACCTGTCAATGAGTCTCTGAGTGAACTATGTGTATGCAACTATCTGATTGTGGCCTAGTGTGGTCAATCCATGATACCACCAGTCATGAGCCTTGCCATCCAAGTACATGGTGGCAAACTTGATGTCTTCCATCTCCCTCATGGGGTTAAGCTGTAGATAAGTGTCCAGCTTCTGTACCCATGCATGTGCTGTCATCTTAGCCGTACCATCAAAGTAGGGAATCTCCGTCTTCCCAGCTCTGCGCTCAAACTCATAGTTGCTCCTGTGGTTCAGCCTAGGTTTGTTTCTGAATTTGATTTGACAATACTGATCTAGGGTCATTTGTCTCTGAATTGTCATACTCAAGTCGTTGTACTCCCTGGAACATTGGGCCATCTGCTCCATAAGGTCATCTACGGGTTCATGCTGTGTGGGTTCATCTGTGAACGTGGGCAAGTATGGTCTAGGAGTAGCCTTGCTACCTGCTTGTCCATGTGGTGCTCCCCCTCGATGCTGTTATCACTCTGTAAATTCCCAGAGGTTGTTGAAAAGCAGAAGAAATTTACCAGAGGTAACTTTATCCAACCACTTCGAAACTGGGATCTAGCCCTGCCAATTTCAGAGAGGGATCTCTCTGTAAGATTTAACTTTGTTTCAAAATTCAGATATTAGGCTAGTTAAAATAATAGGATCGAGTTGTTTGCTTTTTATAAAATGGCTGAAATGTCGCTTACGCATCCATTGGGCTATGGGGTCTGTTTTATAAGATTTGAGACTGACTAACAGGTTTTAAAAGGTATTCTCATAGGGCAGGATAATGCAACTGCTGGATTGTTTAGCATAAAAATGATGTAAAGCAGAGAAGATGAGATAATCAATTATAACCAAGAAGCATTTAAGAATTTCTTAATTATAACATCAGAAGAAAACATTTAGATCATTTAAAGTCGGAAACAGAGTATACGAGGATAAATTCTGCAACTTTCGCTACTTCCAAATGATTAGATTTAGAAAAACAAAATGAATACTAAGAGAGATAAACATTCAACAAAGCTGAGAAAACTTCACCAACAGCTAACACACGAGAATCCTGTGAAACGTCCCTTTTATTACTGGTAGATCTCTGATAAAAATTACAGTGCTTACAACTTGCTTGGGCGTAAAGATCAACCCTCAATACTTCTAAGTTCGAAGTATTTATAATCAAAATTACAAATGACCTTGTCTTTAATGATCAGGACATGGTGGAATCTAGATCTAACTAACTAGATAACAAGATATAAAAATATAGGAATTGATGATGATTTGTTGTATCGTTCATGCTGATTTTGGGGAAGGCCGTTGGTGAATCATCTGCGTGACATTGACTGCTCTGTTTGCTGACTTGGACGAGACCCCTCCTCCTTAATCAATCAATTCGCATAGCTCATCCCATCTTTGCTTACTGGGGATGGTAACTTTCAGTAGCCGCAATAGATTTCGTCCATCTCGGTATACTTGGCAAAAGTCATCTTGCTGAGGAAAATATATTTGACTTCGTGTTGAATACTGATGTCCAGCTGCAAAGTCTCTAGGAACGCCTTGCCTATGATACTACCCTATATTCCGGAAAACTTGGAACTGTCCTTGGCCACCGTGGCAATCTTCTGCTTGTAGTCGGAAAGGGTCATTGGCTTATCGTTTAGAACCAACATACCAGGAAGACCTTTCTTCTGCAACAACTCAATCTTGTTGAAGAATCTTTGGTCTCCGATATCCATGTTTTGGGCTTTCTCCTCCAGCTGCGACATTAATCCTCGTTTGGTCAGAACTCTTTTGACCTCGAGGATAGTTTCTGTTCTGTCTTCAACTTTCAGGTCTTCTAGCTCTTCCTTAGTTTTTGAATTCAGAAACTTAATGATTTCATTAGCTTCAGTGGGCATTTCACCCAGCTCTCCTTTTATCTTGTCGATGGCCTGCCTACTCCTCAACACCAGTTCATGTTGCTCGAACATGATTTGCACCATGGGCCATATTTCGTTTATGGATTTGGATATATCCGTCCAAATGTTCTCCTTAGCCTCTGCTAGTGTTTTGCCTCCCACTGTTTGTTTCTGAAGCTGTTGTATTTCCTGCTTGAGCTTTTCTGATGCTTGCCTCTTAATGTTGTAGCTTGTCTGGTAGGAAGATTTAAGCTCCTGGAGATTCTCAACCTCCTTTTTCAGTCTGCTGATTTCTGTTCCTTGCAGGGTCATCTCCTCCATTGATTTTGCTAACTCTACAGATTTTTCCAGGGCTGTCAGTGGGGTGGCTGATGGAATTTTTGCTGTAGTGGTTGTTGATACAGTTGCTGTGCTAACTCCTGCGAGAGGAACTGCACTCACTGGAATGACTTCCATAGGTGTTGATTGTTCCTTCTCCTTCAACAACCTTTCCAACTCTACCTCCATTTTCTTTATCTGTGCACTCTGTTCCATGATTAGCTTGAGCAATTCCTCTTTCTCCCCTTTTGTCTCAACTATCTCTTTGGCCTGTGAATCTTCTGTAGCTGGCAATTTCAGTTGCTTCCTCAGAGATGCAATGTCAGCATTCTTTTTCTTGAGCAGCTCCTCAACTGCTTTCACATTTGAGGGCTCATATCCAATCTTGAGCACCAACTCTTCTAAGGATTTTATCTTGTTATCCTTTGCAAAAGAAGATATTTTCTCTAGTGTCAATTGGGTCTGAACATTGTTCAGAGAGACCTATAATCTCCCAGCAGTATTGGAAGCATGAGCCAATGTGGAGAAAACAATTTCTCCAGTCTGCCTGTGCAGATCCATCTGGTCAGCTGGATGAACTTGTTTGGCATCAAATTCAAGAGTTGATCTTTTGTAGTCAATGATGTCTTTTGGATGGGGAATCTGTGCTTGCAGAAACGCCATGTGCATTCTTCCCTTTTTAGTGTCAAACACGGAGAGAAACCTGTGCTGTGCTGTTGACGTTTGCTTCCAGAACTGAGCATAGGTGCTGCTAGTCAGCATCTGGTTTTTCTTCTTAATCAAATCATATTTCTAAAAAATGCTCAGCTTTACAGATCCCTGTGGAGGTTGAGTGGTCACAGTGGTATCGGTCTACTTCTTTGAGGAAGAAGTAGACATCCTCTGATGGCTGCTTGGAAGAAGTGGTGTACGTTCTCCCTCGACTACCTTGGTAGACTGGGTCTCTTCCTCTCCAGACCTGTGAGTAGTGTGGGTGGTTTTAGGCGTTTTAGTGTATACCTGGAAATCCTCTGTTGACAATTCAGTGACTGAAGGAGAGACCTCCTTCCTTGGTCTTTTCTCCTTTGGTAACTGTGGAGTGGTAGTTTGTGAAATCATGGTTAAGGGAGACTGTTGTTCAGTGTCTTCTAGGGTGTTCACCTCCCACTCTGTCTGGTTCACATATTTCTCAATTTCTGGTTTGAGTATGTGAGCATACGAAGAGATTTTGTTCTTCGATCTCATCTCTGCAATGATCCCACATGGATCATAGTGCCAGGTGAAACTGGTACTGAATTTCATTTCCTTCAATATTTTATCTGCCTCTTCCCCAGCAGCTTGACTATTGCAGATAAAAGTCCTATCTGCCCTTTGATTCTCATCTGTTGTTTCTTCTTCAGAGATACAAAATGTATATCATCCGAATTTATCATTTGTCTAATATACTCCAAGGCGAATATCCTAACAGGCAAATATGTGGGCAATTTGTATGGAGCTAACTCACACCCATATACCCTGATTTCTGTGTGATTTTGATAGAGGAACCAATCTCCAGTCTTGGCGAGGTCTGAGAGGTGTAAGATTCTCTGGACCTCTTCATTTATCCTTGGTTTTGGTCTACCACTGAGCATGCTTACCACTGGATGGTAAAACTGTTCGACAAACTGTTTGAAATCAAACTCTGTAGAGTTTCTTCTGAGCAACGAAGTCCAAGAGGTTACAGCCTGCGGTTTGTCGTCCTGGTCCATTTTTTGCATAGGGAAAGAGATCCTGTCTGCTTGAAAGAAGGTGAACGTAGAAGAGTACCGGAACATGCCCTCCGTGGCGAATTTGAACAGCTGATCGTGGATGTTCTTGGTCAGAAAGGTGCTGTAATTGAACTGGATGGTGGCCTTTTCTTCAGCATAAAACATAGATAGGAAACCCAATATGGGTTCATCCACCCATTCGTCTGAAAAATAGCCGAGCAAACAACATAATGATGAAATAATTTGGTTGCCCCTTTTTGAAAATATGGAGGAGTGGTAAGGGGGATTTTTCTTGGGGAATTGGGCATCCTGGGGAAGGAAAAGCTCGAAAATCTGCGCTCTTCGGGGAAACGACAGGTTCTGGTACGTTTCTGTTAGAATTTCCATGGTGAGGGGAGAACAAGATTCGGCTCTAGGTATCTGCATCATTTGATTGATGGTCTCGGGTGTGATGGAGAAAAGAGTTTTTCCAGAAGATGATACTATGGCTCTCTGATCGGGGAGGCAAATGAGTTTTCTGGTGCGCAGAGAGTGTGAGCAGTGTGTGAATGGCGGAAACAGGATTAAATTTGAGTAAACGAGTATCCGTTGGGCGCGGGGGACAGGTCAACAGACTAACTGGTATGTTAGCCTGTAATAAATGGCCAACAGATCACTTGCAGTGTGAGGTGGCAGGTGAAGGACGGGTGACGGGTGACCCCCCCCTCCCCCCCAACGTTAAAGGTAGGACGGTCGGGGGGGTCCGGGATCTCCTGCTAACTGTAGATCCAAGCACTGATGGATCCACCGTCGATTCATGCACTCACTTTAATTTCTATATCGGACCCCCCACCCACCGTTAAAGATAGAACGGTTAGGGGGGTCCGGAGTTTGTTGTCCATCGTTGATATAAGCACCGCTAGATTAGCCTATGATCTTAGCGCGCTCTTTATTCACCATATCGGACCCCCCCCCACCGTTAAAGGTAGAACGATCGAGGGGGTCTGGAAATCGCTGTCCAACATTGATCTACGCGCCGCTAGATCAACCATCGATCTTAGCATGCTCTTTATTTTGTGGGCGTGAACCAATATGTGCAGCGCAAACTTAGGATACTGCTCTTTTTGTGGGTTTTTTTCTGCTCCCCTTTTCTTTTTGTCACCAAGTGGTTAGGAAACATAGCCCAAACATCAAAATCATGGATTTTTATTGAAGATCAAGCATATTTATTGAAGGAAAAACTGGCTAGCCTATGTCCTAACCTACCTAACTACACATTTAGCCCAGATTAGACTGTTGAGCTAAGGAATTACTCTACCCTGGGGCTATTTGATCAAGATTGAACAGTTTGATCAAATTTATTCACTACCTAACCTAACTACCTGGTTAAGATTAAACAGTTTAGCCAGGCTTATTCACTAGACCTATCAACATAAATTCAAAGAGACTTAACCATGATTAAACTGTATGGATCAAGTCATTGTTATTGCATGGGGCTTTTATCCATTTTTTTTATGCCCTCTTTTATTCTTTTTCTCATTTTTTCTTTCTTTTCTTTTCTTTTCTTTTCTTTTTCTTTCTTTTCTTTCTTTCTTTTCTTTTTCTTTCTTTTCTTTCTTTCTTTTCTTTTTCTTTCTTTTTTCTTTTTTTTTTGAAAATAATTTGCAGGAATGAAATATTATTTGCAAGACAACATACGTCAAATAGTGAAATTTTTTCCAGTCACCAGATGATCCTATAAATTATAGGGTTATAACACATGGCTCCCCTCAGACTGATGATAAGGAATATGCTCTAAATGATACCTATTCCCTCCATGGGATCCACTCGTCTCCTTGTTGTCATATGTCTCTGGATCTTTCTCCTTGTGAGTCATCTGCAACAACAAATCGACTATCCTTCTCTGGTTCTCATTTACCTTCCTCAGTTTCTCATCTACCTTCCTCAAGGTCTCCGATATTTCGGCCTGCCCCCTACGATTTGTCTCCTGATTTTCTTGTAAGTGGCAGACCAATGTACTCTTTGTCTGGACTAAGGACTTATGGAAATCCTGTGCGAAGATTGCCAAGCCTTGTGGCTCATTGTCATCACCTGAACCCTCCATCTCGGCTTCTGTTTCACTGGTCTGTTTCTTCCTTCGGCCCATATAGATACCACTGAACTTCTGCATGCGCTAATCCTCACAGGATGGGAGGATTAGAGCTCTGATACCACTGTAATGTTCCCAAGTCAATTTTTTTCGCTTGGGAACACTAGCTAACCCCTGAATTACCTGTTTGACTGTTTATGTATGCAGGTTGGCCACTGATATTTCGGCCTTAGGGTTATATTCAGTTATTCAACACATTTTATCAAGATCTATTCAATACAATGCAAGATCTCATCAATACACAAGATATGGAACCACAAAGCGCATATCTGACCTTTTTATTATAAAATAGCAAGAACCTGATACAATATAAGAGCAGATCTGGAATAACATTAGATGGCTCTAAGATAGAAGATATGAGCTACTACAAAATGCTCCCGACAATACAAAATAAGCCTCCAAAGGCCGAATATGAGATGAAGATCCCAAATACAAGAACAACAGTTACGTCCAAAACCCCTATGCTAGTGGCATGTCCTGCTGGATGGATAAGAAGGCCAATATTTCAGCCCAGCTGAAGGAGATCTCAAAACAATGCCAAACTCCACCAAAGGATAGATCGGGACAAGGGAAATTCCTCCCGGAAGTCTGAAGCTCAAATACTAAGTCTTCCTCCTCCAATCTGCTGAAACCCTAATCCAATCTGCGCCCTCCTGAAACCCTAAAGTGCCCAACAATTCGGCCTGGATGAAGGAAGCCTCCAAAGCTCCTGAAACTCTCTAGGATGATAGATCGGGCTGTCACAAACCCCTAGGAGAAGTTTCAAGATCAGATCTGAGGTAGAGCTCCCTAGATCTGAGAATCTCTGAATCACCAAGACGTCCTCCTTCCCTCAAAGCCGTCCCAACCTGTAGCTACTAATCTGACAGTAGTAACTCCTCAAGAATACCTCCAAACTGATGAGCAAGGTCCTGCAAGCAAAACCCAAGTGCTAGAATCTCTCCAAGCTCTATCAATAAGTTGGATCGAACTCCTCCTCAAGCAATGGTGCACCCCTGCTGGAAAACCCTAACTGGTATGACTTTGCTACTCTCCTGAATAGATGATGGAACCTGTGATGAGTGTAGAATGGTGTGGGTGGAGTACTTCATCCCCAAGACCAAGCTTGGAACAAGGTGAGTGGAATCTTTCACCATTGAGTTGTTCTCTAGGGTTTGTAATCTCAAAACCCTCAAAACTGTGTGCTCAAGACCTCAATAAGCAAAATACCAAATATCCAAGATGATTGAAAGGTGCGCCCTAGCCTTTCTTTTATACTTCCATTCTGTTTCCCTATTGAGTTAGTTTAACCCCTAGGTTCAACCCCTAACTTAACCTCCAACGTTCTAATTCTTCATTGAGTTACTTTTTGCTCTTTTTCCCTTTTTCCTAATTGAACTTCAAAATATAACATTAGTTTAGTTGACTTTTCCCCATGCTGTATGAGACTATGGTCTAGTGGGGATGCCTAGACCACTAAGTCTTCCCAGACCTCTTCATCAAGAGGTGGGGGACATTACAATACCTTTTCTGAAAGGTGGTGTCTTTAAATATTAATTTATTTATCTTTTATTATTCTTTATTTATTATTAATTAATCTAACTTTATTATTATTATTTATATAACATTGCCTTCACCTTTAGAGGTGCTTTTCCCTCAAAGCGAACCTAGATGACTTTTTCTTTGTGAAGAGGCAATTTTGATTCCAGATCTATTGTTGGATACTTGTAAGTTGTTTTTTTTTGTGGGGATGTAGGCTTTTTGATCCATATATTTTGTAGTCATTCACTTGCCATTTGAATTCTATAAATTGTTCTTGAAGGTTCGTGGCATAGGTGCCCAATTGTATCAACCATTCTACTCCTAGCACCATGTCCATTCCACAAAGGGGTAGAGTGTAATATCCGATTTGTAGTTTCAAATTTTATATATGTATCGAAACTTTATGCCATCGTCCTTCTCCTTTGATTGGTTGACCATCGACAGTTTTAACCATGAGATCCTTGATAGGGTATACGAAAAGATTTAATTGTTTTGCGAAATTAATGTCCACGAAATTGTGGGTGCTTCCCGAATCTACTAATATTGTGATATCTTTTCCTTTTAGGCTTCCTTTGAGCTTTAGGGTATTTGGTTACATTTTTTCTGTAATTGCTTCAAAAGAAATCATGGGTTTCCCACCCGGATTGTTGTGGATAGTAACCTTCCTCTTCATATGAGGTGGAGTATAACGTATTATAGGTGGTTTTTCTTCCTGGACTAAAACCTCTGAGTTATCTTCCTTGGGAGTTTGTTTTATGCATGTGATTGAAGCTAATGACACCTTTGGTGAGTTTTTATTCTCATCAATGTCCAACATAACTTCTTTAGTGACAACCTGCACTTCTTTCCCATCTATAATTTTGCAGTGATATGTGTGGTTGGGTGCACATCTATGGCCTGGAGGCCACTTTTCACCGCATCTACGACACTTGTTTTCTTTATTTTTTTCTTTCTCCTCGGAGTTGCTATGGAGGAGTCATATTCGTTCTTAGCATATCTATATGATTTTTGGGTTTTGCATTTGTGTCCATGTGTCCACTTGTCTTCTCAAAACCTGTAATCATTGTCTTTTCGTCGTGATTCGTGAATAAGTCTTATCAAATTTATGTAATAATGATCTTTTAGACTTTTTTTGCTGCTTTTTCCTTACGGATAACTGCTTCTATAGTCATAATATCGTGTAACTTTAATTCATTTTGGATGTGTGGTTTAAGACCAGTAATATACGATTGAATTAAACGATCTGTTGGCAACCCAGGTACTCTTGTGTCTAATGTTTCCCAATTATGAGTAAATTCGTTCATGTTTCCTTTTTGTTGTAGTCTTGTGAGCTCTGTGAAAAAATTCTCTTCTTTAATACCTTGGAATATTTTAAAGAATTCATCTTTAAACTTATTCCAATTTATTGAATATCATGTTTTTTTCCACCACATGTATCGATTATATGCATCTCCTTCTAGTTGCATGGATGCATATTTGATTTTTTCGTCATCATTATTGATACCATATATTTCAAAATATTCCTTTGCCTTGTTAAACCGGGCCAGACCTTGTTTTTCATGTCTGCCAAATTTTGATAATTCAATCTTTGCTTGTATTGGATATGCAAAAATTGGATGATTTGTATATGATGAAAATTAGTTAGGGATTATTACGCCTTAAGGGGGTATATTCACTTGCGTATTTGAGGTACTAGAGGGGCTCGATGGAGGGTTGGGAGTACTTGGAGAGTTTGGTTGTGGGATGATTCCATTTTGAGAATTGACTCGTGCAACCAAATTGGCTATGATGTTCTTCAATTCAGCATGATTGTCTTGAATCTCATAACACAGACTTGCTTGTTCTTGTAGTGAGGTAAGGTGATTCTGGGTTACCAAGTTTCTTAGCTCAGTTTGTTCTTGTTATCGCACAAGTTGTAGGTTGGGAAAATCTCGACCCAACCACCAAAATGGCAACAACTAAGGGACACTATACCCAATGTCACTTTGATATAGGTCCTGCACTTCGAGGGTGACTAGGTCACTCTAGGGAGGCGATCCTGGTGACTCTAGGGGGATTGAAATGGATGGAAGGAAAATAAGAGAAGTGTTCCCCTAAAGGTCGATGATGGAAGAGGAAAGATGGCTTTGATGACTCGTCTCCGGGTGGTTTGAGGTTGCCAAGTCTTTGGATGCCTGCAAAGGGTGTTTGTACCTGCCCGAGACACAAGAAAAGCCACACTTGCATATAGTAATATTAGGTGGACAAGCAAGTTAAGCTTGCTGTCCCTAATTGCAACAATAATCAATGATATATATCAGCACATAAAAGATAATTAGGGCTGCAATGTAAGTGCTAAAAATCCAATTGAATAAGCACTAGACAAGCTAGTAAAAACTAGTTTAGCTCAACAATGATAGAACAAGACTTTAGAACAAAAGCAAGGCTGTCATAAAAATCTAACTGCAGTGATATTTATCAGCCTTATGGCTGTAACAAACTTGTTATTACAACAAAAGATTTAACTACTAAAACTTGTTATTACAACAAAAGATTTAACTACTAAAACTTGCTCAAAACTTGCCAAAGGATGCGTTCTATTTAGTAGATTATGTGGGCAGATTTTAGGCAATTTTCAACGGTTAAATTAGGAGTTATTGAAGAGTTTGGTTAGGGTTTTCTGCAGCCCTAATGGCTGTAGGTTAAATTTGCAACAACAACAAGAAATACTTGGAGAAATGAGATGCTCTAGCGGCTCAAGCAAGCATTTATAGCGTAGATTTGATTCCACTAGGAACAACTTCAAAATCACGAAATTTCACATTTTCCAAAGCAACAATTTTATATCTCCAATGCAACAAGTGATGACTAGTGCCTTTAATGATTGGGTTAATGGAGTCAAGAAAAGAAAGAGCTAAAGGTACTACCTCCTTGGGGGTGTAAATCCTCTTACTCCCCAAGGCAAGTATCCCTAGCTAGGGTTTAGGCTAAGAGGGTGTATGCACTTATACTTCTCTTAAAAAACCCTTGTTAAACCAATAAAATTTAAGCATAAAGTGATGTAGGCTAAGGTGGGGGTGTATGCCCTTATACTTCCCACCTAGCTCTAGCAAAATAACCTTGTCTTGAAACAAAATGATAATACAATGCAAAAAAGCCTTACCAATTCAAGGAAAATGCTAAGATAAACCACCACAATAGCAAAGAAGAGCCTTCTAAGGCTAGTGCATCACTTCCATCAACCAAATAACCAAGAAAGTAGCCATACACAAGAGCAAAAGAGAGAAATAGCTAAAGATAGTGAAAATTTCAGTCCAGTACCTCTCCAAGATGGGAGAGTTATGATTTATATTGAGATCTTATGATCTCTATTTAGACAAAATGTCACTAAGATAGTTTGTCCACATAATTTTAGGGTAAACCACAAGACTAGGGGTCAACAACCCTAATCTTGCCCCTTTACAAAGATAATATTAAACAATTCACTTTAAATTCTACTTTTTGCACAAATGAAAACCCTAAGGGTGACGTCACCCCTTTAGGAGGGGGATGTTTTGGCACCTTTAGGACAAACGTTAAGTTGGAGATGGTAGGGTTGGGCCTCCAAAGGCCATGTGTCTCCAATCCACCCTTCTTCTTCATGATCCAAGGGTTTCTTCCTTGAAAACGTGCCATGTGTAGCCACCATCACCTCAAGCCCCTCAAGCATGACATCATGTCTCCAAAAGATGACGTTTTGCCTCTCTTAGGAAAAACGTTTGGCATGTGAGGGCTATGTCATATCTCTCAAGTCATTTTCTAGGCCTCCAAAGGTACATCTCTCTCATCCAACATGCAGGCCCTTGGCATCCAGCCCGTGGGATTCAAGCCCCATCAAAGCCCAAGCTAGGCTTGTTCCTCCAAAACTGTCCACCAACTAGGTCCTGCAAAGACAAATAAGCACGCCCTCCAAGGATCTCAAGTCAAAATATCATGATGAGTAAGTCAAATCAATAAATGAGCCACCTAAGCATGTGCATCAAAGATTACCATGTCAAACAAGTAGGTGTTCAAAGAGATTATGCGACTTGCCAAGCTTGGATATGGGAGGGTTGACAAGGCATCCTATTGGGTAGATCTTTCCTAGGTCAAGGCGTGTTTCCCAATTGATCCCTCTCTAAGCCATGTAAAGTGGATGAGGTGGTCAAGGATCAAGACTCATTGGGTATGGGGTTCATGACATAGAAGGGGTTGTAGTGTCTCATTCATGGGTGCCTTTGTAGAGGGTGTGTGGCACCTTCGTTTGCAATGCATTTTTTCCAAGCCCATTATCTTGCCATTCTTTGTTTCTTTCATGATTTAAAGGACAAGTTGAAGGCCACTGCCCTGGCGCGGTGTCCAGGTAATGACAGTGTCACTCACAAATACCTTGTGGAAATGAGAACGTTGGCTCGTGATGAGACCCCCTTTCTCTCAGCCATGCAACTGAGAGCCATTACCTTGGCTTCGTGACCAGATGATGGTAATGTCATACCGCTAGATACACATGATCATGATAGGCCGACTCGTGATGAGACCTCCTATCCTCCAACTAACCCCTTAAGCATTCAATCTTTTATTCTTGTGGGTCCCCCTTTTCTTACAGATAAGCGTTTCATTGCTTTCTTGGACAATCCCTGGGCGAAGCATATGGAAGGTTTATATATAGTCTTTTATCTTTTACCCAACAACAATCCCGTATGGCCTTTAGCCCCTTCTTCCCATAGAATGAGGGACAACCCCTTCTTGGGTCAATACACCCTAAAATCCCAAGAAATAAGGAAATGGGGGGTTTAAGTGATGAAAAGTGGTAAGTATGGTCGAGAACGATACTATGGCTCTTCAAGGGAGTTCCTAGTAGCAAACCCATTCCCGAGGAAGACCACTTACTAGGGCACAATGTCAACCACCAAGGTGAAACATGGCAAAAGGCATAATTTCCAAGTATATGTCATGAAATCTAAAGCAGTCTAAGATACAACATACTCAAATGGCTCAAATATTGAAATGACACTCACCATAATACCTGACTTGTACCTCATGGAGCAAGGTCCAGTGCCTCTCGGAAGCCAGTTGATGTGGTGGATGCCATTTAAAAATCTATGACCTCTGTGGTGGTGAGAAGGGTCTCCATCTGTGCAAATGGATACTGCTGGTTATGTTGTCTCTCGACACTCCATATTTGCAACCTAAGGGCCTTGAGACATAATCTCCTTAGTTATCCGACAAAATGGGGATAACAGTTCTTTTTGTAGGACCTCGTGATTTTGTGTGATCAGCTTCTCCAACTTGCTATTTTTCTCTTGAAGTTCATCATACCTTTTATTTTTTCCAATCTTAAATTGATGTTCGACATTTTCTGAGCTACCGGCGGGGTATTCTTATTCTTATGATCAATTTTGACTGATTTTTAATTATTGGGGTAATGTCTATGGATGCAGTGTACGACTGTTTGCAATTAATTGATTGTTTGCAATTACTTAAAATTGTACGACTGTGTAATTAATTAATTTTTTTCCCTTGTACGAGGCAGTGATGGCAACGATTCATACAAGCGTGAATTGTATGGACACAATTGTACAAAATCTTTAATTAATTTGGTGGTTGTGCATGAAGTACATAATTGACCGTACGAAGGCGTCCGTACAAAATGTCGACGGGTGGTCTGTGTTAAATTATGGTAGCTCGGACAAGTGCTTTTGCATTGGCTTAGAGTCGAAGCATGCAAAAATCGTCTGAAAACTTTCTCAGGCTTACTTTATTTTTATAAAGTGACTTTTTCTCAAAAGCACATTAATTAATTATTAATTAATGTCGGCTTAGCTAAAGTTCATAAAGTAAATTTAAGTGAATGTTAGATTATATCGTGACTGTTGATCTTGATCGATATCGTCCATAGATCGAGGTGATGATTATGAGGTCGGAGATATCAAGGTTACCAAGAGTGTCCCTCTGCCTCCCTTGCTCTGAAGCCCAGAAGCATGCTCCGAGTGGGTGTGCCTAGGAAGCCAGCCTTAGAGCACGCTCTAGAAATCCTAGAGCACACCCTGGCTTACTCATGGTCGCTCCCTGCCAATTTGGGAGCGCCGCGCTCTAGGAGGCACTCCGGAATTTTTGGAGTGTGCTCTCAAGACGCTCTGGGCATGCTTCGCACACGCTTCAACGAGAGACTTGGATGCTTTTGCGCATAACCAAAAAAGGACATTTTTTTTCATAATTTATGAAAAGGGTGGGTCCTACCCTAGGCTTTGGGTTTAGGGGAAAGAAAGGAGGAAAATAAAGGAGCTATTCCCCCTCCATTCTCCTCATTCTTTTATCTATGTTTACTAGAGCTTGGAGAGGAGGAGAGAGCAAAGGAGAGCTTGGAGAGTGCAGATTTGTGAGAGCTTGGACGAGAGAGAAATGGAGAGCTTGGAAGAGTTAGCAAAGAGGAGCTTGGAGGAGAGAACAAAGGCAACCATCTATTTCAAGTTTCAACTTTCAAGTTTCAGCTTTCAAGTTTCAAGAGCTAAAGAGGTAAGCCCAAACCCCAACTCCCTCATTTCTTTGGGTTAACTTTGTTAAATGTTTATGGTTTTTTTCTCCTTTCCTACTCTTTCCCATTTCTTCTTCTCCCTCATTTCATTGCAAGTTGTTCATCTAAAACTTGAGGAAAATGGATTTCTTTTGGTTTATCATTCCTTTTTTGGTTCTCATGGTCTTGGCGGGGAATAAGCATCGGAGGGAAGAAGAGGATAGTGGTCATTCTCATGATGACCTAGAATATGAAGATGGTGAAGGGTTTGAAGAAGATGAAGAGAGTGAAGTGGGCAATGAATGTGGCAAAGCTTCATCAACACCCTTGTGGAAATTTGTGACAAAATTTGAGGAGGGGAAAGGTGGTGGAACGGTTAATTTTTTTTGTTGATGTCATAATGGAAAACCTTTTGCCGGTTCATAATACATATACCCGTGTGAGGAGGCATCTTTGTGGTGTAATGGATAGTGATGACAGGAAGGGGCCATTGGGATCCCAGTTTTCCCTAAGATGTCCAAGGAAGAGAGACAAATATACATAAAGATAGAGGAAGTTGCACAAAAAAAGCATGGTAAAAACAAAGGCTTCACTCCGATGCCTCATCTAAATTTGGTGGCAACACATCTTCATCTCCTCATGGTTCTGGAACCTCTGGATCTAGAAGAAAAATAGCAAATTTCCTTGATATTGGAGGTAGGGATGAGGAGGATGCAAAAGTGGTCCGGTTTCTCTATGCTCGTGGTATCCCATTCAATGTGCTTCGCTCCCCTTTTGGCATGATCTTGTCAAGGGAATCAACGAAGCGCCTAAAGGATATAAGAGCCCCTCCTATGAGAAAGCCAAAATTGTGTTACTTGACAGGGAAAGAGCAAAAGTTCAAAGAGCTCTAACACAGTTTACAGATGATTGGGGGGACTTTGGGGTATCCATTTATCGGATGGGTTGAAAAATGTTAGAAAACAACATTTGATCAATGTTCTTGGTGTTTCTGCTACTGGTGCAATGTTTCTTGTAGCACATGAATCCTCCTCAATCATTGCATCTTCTCAAAACATTGTAGAGATCCTATTGAAAACCATTAATGATGTTGGTCCTTCTAATGTGATTCAAGTAATCATCGATAATGCAACAAACTGTAAGGGAGCAGGTAAAATCATCAAGCGAGCTCATCCACACATCTTTTGGTCTGGGTTTTGGTGCACACCTTGAACCTTTTGATGCATGATATTGTCAAGCATTAATGACATGCACAAAAGAGGGAAGAAACTCATAAAATTTGTCACATGTCATACAAGGGTCAATTACGTTTATGGCACTTACTCTAGGTTGTAGCGACTTAAGATTGCAAAAACTAGATTTGCTAGCTATTACCTCACATTTAGGCACCTATTGAAGGTGAGACAAGCTTTGGGTGCTATGGTGATGAGTGATGCATGGGATGAAATGAGCATTGATAGAGAAGGTGCTAATGCAGTGAAGGAGACAATTCTTGACAGTCAGTTTTGGTCACAACTTAGGCATGTTTTGCAATTGACCAAGCCAATTTATAACATGATCAGGTTTGCAGATTCAGATTGGCCAATCATTGGGGACGTGTATGAGCAAATGGATAGCATGCTGAGGCAGATTAAAAACATTGTTGAGCCTAGAGATGTCAACCTGTGTAATCATATTCATGTAGAGGTAGAAAAACGATGGGAAATGCTAAATATTCCACTACATGCCTTAGCATATGTGCTAACACCTAAATGCTATCATGTATCATAGCTTTCATCACCAACACATGGTGGTGGGTCCAAAAAAAAACCACACCAAGATCCAGAGGTTCAAAATGGTTATATGACAACATTAGAAAAAACCATCCCGGACGAGGAGTGTGACACCATACGAAGACAATTGAGCCAGTACATCCTTAGCCATGGTGCCTTTGGGACAACGAACAACGTTTGGCAGCATGGGTGCTTTCATAGGTGGTAAACACTTCTTCTGTAGAGAGGTGTTGGAGCATTTACAGTTTCATCCATAGAGTCAAAAGAAATAGGTTGAATGTAAATCGGTTAGAGAGCTTGGTTTATGTTCATTACAACTTGCGATTGTTGTCCCATTACTGTGAGGAGGCGAAGAAGAATAACATCTTGAAGCGTTGGCACAACAATCCAGAGGAGGATAATTTGGAGGATGGAGTATTGCTTTTAGAGCAATTGGAGGATGCTCTTTTGGATGATGATGATCATGTTGAGATGCCACCCCCATCCACTTCCATGGTCCCCATGTCTAGGACTTATTATCGCTCAGTTTGTAGTGTAGGTTAAGTAGCTTGAAGGCAAGAGTCAAACTGGCGTAACAGGAGCTTCCCCACCCACTGTCACCTCGATGGGGAGCTCTTTCTATTCAGGGTGGCTAATCCCAAGGGAGACGTCCCTAGGTAATCTGGGGTATTGAAAGGAAAAGAGTCGGGAGATTAAAGCTCAAATGTTGAGGTAGATTTTTCCCTTCTCAAATTACCGCCAAGAGATAGTCAAAGAGAAGGTATTCCACTGAAAAAGGCACCTGTTTGCGAGACAAGGCAATGATAAAACTAAAATGTGCAAGCAGTGGTTAGTACTTCACAAATTAATGACTATCTTTAATATATATGAGCATAAATAAATGTAATTATTGACGAAGTCAATGATTGCAATATAGGCTATGACTTATAATATCACTTCTTCAATAAATACAAAATGATAATGGCATTCAAAGTACAAAATCAATCCTTGGATTATCACAATGCATTAAATACGCTCACATATAATGTTGCTGCGTCACTATGCTTGCTAGAGGGTGACGTCAGCTTTTCTTCTAGGTTAGTTTGCTAGACTATGAGATGGACGTTTTGCAAAATAACCAATGGATATTCATCTACACATCAAAGTCTATCAATTTATGTCTTAGCCACAACTTCTATACTAGTCTAGAGTTAAAAATAGGCATGACGTCATTAATAGTCTAGGGTTAGTATGACGCTAGGGTTAGTTAGGGTTTCAATTTAAGAGTTTTGAAAAGGTTGTTTTAACACAAAAGGCTCAACGTTGCATTCTTAGACTAGTGCCTTAGGGTAAATGGAGTCAAGGAGTAAGGCTAAAGGCTTGGGAAGATCTAAATCTAAGGACGGGAGAGTTAGGCTTAATGGTGCTGCAATGGCAGGGCCATGAAGTCAAAACCCTAAGGGGAGGAGGCTCA
>ML839170.1:17899-28103 GCA_009831015.1 Picea engelmannii | reverse complement strand
GGTCTGCATGTATTAACATATAGCATCTTGAGTCTTTATTATTCCTTGTCAAATCACCATGACTAGGACAAAGACCACATCAGGATCTTTCACCACAAGTACACACCTGTGAGTGAATGTCATCCTGATGCTAACTGACACGTGGAAAGCACTTCGAGCACCTCGAGTCCATATTATTGCTTGTCATGATCAAGGAAGGACTACGTCTGGGCCCATTTACCACAAGTGCACCTTTATGATAAATGTATCCTATCTCCCTTGGTTTGCAGCCCAATCTAGGAGAAGGTCCGCCCGATGCTGAAACATCAACACTCCCTCTTAGCTAGGGAGGTATCTTTCCATAGTAGTACACAATTACTGTCCAGAGACACACAGTCTCCGCCAGTGGTACACAACCACCATAGTAGAAAAAGGATTGTCACACATGGCACTCCCATGTGGACTTCTAGAGGCTACTCCCTCTAGGAACACTTAGGGTCAACTCCCCATAGTGTGTGACGTCAAGGTCAACTCCCTTGACATGTCCTCATGTGCTCTCCACAAGGGACGTTGGGTTATAAGACCAAATGCACTTATCCCTTCTTGGATATTCTCGGATACGTGTCCTCACAGATCAACTCAACTCAATTCACAGAGGTGTACGATCTGGAGAATGTCTGTCACACATGGCACTCCCATGTGGACTTCTAGAGGCTACTCCCTCTAGAAACACTAGGGTCAATTCCCATAGTGTGTGATGTCAAGGTCAACTCCCTTAACATGTCCTCATGTGCTCTCCATAAGGGACGTTGGGCTATAAGCCCAAACGCACTTATCCCTTCTCGGATAAGTGTCATCACAGTTCAACTCAACTCAGTCACAGAGGAGTACGATCTGGAGAATGTCTCAGGGAGCTGCAAACATCAACACTCCCTCTCAGCGAGGGAGGCATTCTCTGCCACGCCAAGTCTATCATGGAAGTACTTGAACTTCGTCCTGGTTTGGTAAGAACATCAACAACCTGCTCATCTGTAGGAAGGTACAACATCAATACTTCCTTCCTCTGCACCATGTCTCGGATGTAATGGTATTTGATCTCAATGTGGTTCGATTTGTCATGAAACACTGGATTCTCTGAGATCTTCACACAACCTTGGTTACCATATTGAATAATGGTGGAATCCAGCACATGTTCGGATAAATATGCAAGGAGCTTGCTAAGCCACACTGCTTCAAAGACTGGCATACTTAGTGCAATGTACTCTGCTTCTGCCGTGCTCAAAGCCACAAAAGTCTGTTTCTTGCTACAAGGAAACCATGGAAGATCTCAAAGTGAAGTAACACTTGAAGGTGCTCTTTCTGTCCACTGCGCTCCCTGTCCAATTAGAGTCAATATATTCCTACCATATCATATCAATACTGGAAGTATATCTTAGACCATGTCCAACTGTGCCTCGCAGGTATCTCAACTCATGCTTCGCAACAATCTAGTGTGTCTATCTCGGTTGACTCATAAACTGGCTAAGTGCACTCACTGCATATAAAATATTTGGTCTGGTGTTAACCAGATACATCAATGATCCAATGAGCTGTCTATACAAAGTTGGATCAATTTCGTCAAAATCGGAAGAAGACACACTTAGTTTCCTCAGATTCGTCACCATTGGTGTAGCCACGAGCTTCAAGTTCAACATCCCAAACTTCTTCAATATCTCAACTGTGTACTTCCCCTGACTTAGGAAGATCTCATCAGTTCCTTGCCACACCTCTAGTCCCAGGAAGTAGTGCATCATACCAAGGTCCTTCATCTCAAACTTAGAGGTCGACGCATACTTGCATTCAACAATAAGGCACTCTGTACCGGTGAGGAATAAATGATCAACGTAGAGGACCAAAATCAGGGACTCACCATTAATAAAGAGTAGTACAGGTTGGGATTGATGACACTTTTCCTGAAGCCCAAAAATCATCAGGTGTCCATCAATCCTCGCATACCAAGCTCGAGGTGGCTGCTTGAGTCCATACAAGGCTTTCTTTAACCAACACACATGAGACTCCTTCTCATGTATCACGAAACAATTTGGTTGCTCGATGTATACTTCTTCCTCAATCTCTCCATTGAGAAAGGTTGTCTTTACATCCATATGATGTACTCTCCAACCCATGGATGCAGGGGAAATAATCATCCGGATAGAAGTGTATCGAGCAATAGGAGCATATGTCTCTTCATAATCTATTCCCTCCACCTGAGAGAATCCTCTAGTAACAAATCTCATTTTGTGCCTGTCGATGCTCCCGTCAACTGTGTGTTTGATCTTGTAGATCCCTTTGGAAGTCACTACAGACTTCCCCTAATGTCTTGGAACAATATCCCACACATCATTTTTCATGATGGATTGATACTCCTCCATCATGACATCTTTCCATACTGGATGACTAATTGCCTCCTCATAACATGAAGGCTCAAAATGAATGATGTGGCTCATAGCTGCGACATAGAATGAATATCTCTGAGGTCTCTTGCTCACTCGGAAGGTACCATGAGAAGCTACATATCCTTCTACCTCCTGTAGAGTCTGACGAGCCCATGTAGGTCTCTTCCAACCTACTGCAATATCTCTGGGAACATCAACTGGAGCTACATGATCAACGAGATCAATTGGAACAATTTGATCAATCTCCATGTGAGATCCTGTAGATCTCTTAAAGGATACCTCCTCTTGAAGGGTAACATCTCTGCTCAACTCAATTTGTCTCTGACTAGGGATGTAGCTCTGATATTCCTTCGAAGACTCATTGTACCCCACAAATGTACCCTTTCTACCTAAAGGGTCTAGCTTGATCCTTTTCACCTTGGGTACATGAATGTATACTGGACACCCAAATATCCTGAAGTGTCCAACCTCAGGCTTCACTCCGGTGAAGGCCTCCTCGGGCATCATGTTCCTCAAAGTCTTTTGAGGACTTCTATTCTGAACATACACTGCAGTCATGGATGCATTTGCCCACAAAAACATAGGTAAATGATGATCATGCTAAGTCATCTTGGACCATACTTGATATATTGAGGTTCCCTCATGAAACCAATGTCTCAGGAAGCTGAAAAACATCAACACTCCCTCTGGAGATGGAGGTGACTCCTCCTCTGTCTCTTCTCCCTTTGACACTAAAGGTAGCTCTTCCTCCTTCTCTGGAGGTAACTCAATCTCTGCTTCCTCTGGATGTAGTACCGCCTCCCTCTCTGGAAGTGCCTCTACATACACTGGAACTGCTGCCATTCTTGCTTCCTCAACATCTCATGGCTCGACTCATGTACTGGGACTGCTACACCTACTCCATCTGAGTCTCATAATGTGTTTGCCTCCTCTACTGGATCTACCATAGTTGTGCTACAATCGGTCTTGACTCGTTGTATCCATGATCATGGGAACTGTCTCTGCTATCTGGCATGGTTCCGTCCTGGGAGGTACATTGCTCCTAGAGACTTCCTGTCTCTGAGCATCATGTTTGGAAATGTCTCTCCTTTATATCATGTTGGAAGGTCTTTCCCTCCATGTCTGCATCCTACGACCGTCATTATGGCTCCTTCTCAGGGCTATTACCTGTGACCTTCCCAGAACAAGAAACAAGAACAACAAAAAACATCTCCTAGAGGAGATCAATTTATCTTGTGCACAACTATATATAGTGACCCTCCAAATATGTCTTTTACTATGACCAACACACATCCATCATATACTCTATGTCATACGGCTACCACCACACATCCATCATATACTCGATCTGATACGGCTAACCATGTTGATTTTCTAGTGTTAAATTAAACAAGCACTATTTTCCGCAAGTGGTAATTACTTCCAATGATATGCGATATTACTTTAGTAAACACTAGAACATCACTAAGTAACTCGGAAAATTTCAACTTCTTAGTCGCTTCCTTAGATCACTTATCCCACGTGTGAGAGAGAAAAAATGTGTCTATTGTTGTGTCTTTTTATAGTAATATTAGATTGATCCAAAAAAGACATGTCTCTTTGAAAAATTATATTTAAAGTAAATTAAATTTTCTTTCTTATAAATAGTTGGAGAATACCTTCATAACTACCCAAAGATTAATTTGGTTATAATCCATCCACATAGCATTTGACTTTGTTAAATTGTTCCTCCATAATTCATGCGATTCTTGGCATAAATATAGGTAGAAGTAAATATGCAGTGCATTCCTCATATTTAGGTAATTAGACATTTTTAATAGAAATTATGCCCACCATAATTTATGGAATTCTTTCTATAATTTAGGTAGGAGTAAAAAAAGTAAATATGTTGTACATATATATTGTAACAACCCCATAAATTTAACACTCCCAACATTTTACTCGACTCTAATTTTCTTGGGCCCTCTTGTGAAGGAATCAAGCCCAGTCCCGCTCTGATACCATGTTGTTTTTTCTTCATATGAGATATGATCGATATATCATTACAATGATGAATGTTCCATATATAGGGAACATATGGTGACCATCCATGAAAGGATGCATCCCTTGAATAATCAATAACTATTTATTATTACCATTTACTTATTATATATGATATTTAATAATCAATAATTATATTATTAATTATTATTCTAAGAGAATGTCTTATATATGATATTTAATAATCAATAATTATATTATTAATTATTATTCTAAGAGAATGTCTTCCCGATGTTGTCCAAACATCAACAATGTTGAGGTACCTGCATGGTACGGTTGGATATGAACTTAGATATGTATCAGATGGAGAAGTGAAGCTGCAAGGTTATAAATACTGTGACTGGGTGGGGAGTGTAGTGGACAGGAAAAGCACATCAGGATGTTGCTTCAGTTTGGGATCATGTATGATCTCATGGTTGAGCAGAAAACAGACGTCAATGGCATTCAATACAATAGAGACAGAGTATATTGCAGCCAATGTTGCAAGCTGTGAAGCAGTGTGGCTTCGGAAGTTGCTTGCAAGGTTATTTGATCTAGAGTTGGAGACAACTTTGATATATTGTGAGAATCAAAGTTGTGTGAAGCATACATAGATCAAATACCATTACATTCGAGACATGGTGCAGAGAGGAGCAGTGGAGCTCCGATACATATCCACATATGAACAGATAGTGGACATTCTCACCAAGCCTCTGCCTATAGTGAAGTATGAGTACTTCAGAGACAAGCTTGGCATGATGCAGAATGTCCACCCTCGTTGAGAGGGAGGTGTGATGTTTCTCCTCTAGCAGATTTCCCTTTGGACAAGGGTTTCACAAATCAGTCATGTGGAGCGACTGAGGGAGTAATGTAGTAGTATTGCCCAGTGGATGGGTGTGAATGGGACTACTAGGAGAGGAGAAAGATCATAGCATAGTCGTGGAGACTATGGGAGTAGCTTCGTGCTACTAGATTCATCATGAGACTATAACTATGGCTGATGGCATGGTAGTAGCTGTGTGCTACTAGTTGATTGCTGCATAGTTATAGAGATTATCGACTATGACTATGGCTTCTGGCATGGTAGTAGTTGTGTGCTACTAGTTGATTGTTGCATAGTCATAGGGACCGCTGACTATGATTATGGCTGATGGCATGGTAGTAGCTGTGTGTTACTAGTTGATTGCTGCATAATCATAGAGACTGTTGAATTGCATGGTGGTAGCTTTTGTAGCTACCGGATGATTACAGGATATGACTATGGTTGATGGCATGGTAGTAGCTGTGTGCTACTAGTTTATTGCTGCATAGTCATAGAGTTTGTGACTATGGTTGATGGCATGGTAGTAGCTTAGTGCTACTAGTTGATTGCTGCATAGTTATGGAGACCATTGGACTGCATGGAAGTAATCTTACGACTACTAGTGGATTGCAAATCATGACTATGGATGATGGCATGGTAGTAGCTTAGTGCTACTAGTTGATTGCTGCATAGTCATGAGAGACTACTAGATAGCATGGTGGTAGCTTAGTGCTACTAGTTGATTGCTATGTAGTCGAGACAGCATGGTAGTAGTTTTGTGCTACTAGTTGATTGAAATGTTGTGCTACCAGACGACATGGTAGTAGCTGTGGGGCTACTAGATGATTGCAGAGTAGTCAGTGGACTACTAGATGAAAACATTGTGGAAGAATAACTTCCTAGCTAAGAGGGAGTGTTGATGTTTTGGTAACTGAGGGAGGTATTCCCTCCTGGACAACTTTTCTTAGAGAAGAAGATTCCAAGAAGTCAAAGGAACACCATTGAACAGTTGAAGAACACCCAGGAAATAATAATAAAGTGGAAATATAATTTCCAGGAAGAGAAGTCGGCCCACATAAATAATAAAGTAAATTTGAAGACCCAAAATAAGAAGTCGGCCCTAGATAGGCGCCCAGATTAGTATAAATACAAGTTTGGGCTAGTTCATTTGTACAGTTAGACAGTTCTCCTTCTACAATGCGCACTAGGCAGTTGCAACAGTTTCGCTATTTCTCGTCTCTAGTTCTCTTGGAGAGTGTGCCCCACTTGGGGAAGGATATTCTTGGTGGCTCTTGGTGATTTCTCTTGTGCACTAGCTCTGGAGGAGTTGCACTAAGGTTGTGTGGTGCTGCTCAGTTGCTTCGTGCTAGTTATCAATTGCACTTGCAGTAACAGTTGCAGTTACCATTTATCAGTGGCGCCAGCTCTGTGGTGCCAGTTCTAGTGATGTGCCTATCTTGGTGCCAGCTCTGTGGTGTGCTATCTTGGTGCCAGTTCTATGGTATTGATCAGCTGTCTACCCTTGCTAGGGTTTGACAAGAAGAAGAGATACATATTTGTTATTGGGGTTCTTCATTGTTGGTTTGCTCTTGTGATTAGAGCTTGTTATTGGTTGTATTGGAATATTGTCTCTAAATAAAAGTTGGCTGGGTTTTTCCTTGAGTTTGGGGTTTTCCCAGGAAAAATCTTTGTGTCTTCTTGTGCTGGTTTATCTGCTGCTTATATATTTCAGTATATGATTATTGAATGTTAAAAGAAGATAAAAATGCTATGGTAAATCTAATGTTAACGAAACTAATGAAAATCTAACACAAACTTCCTTTAGTGGTTGAAGCAACATGGACCATTGCTTTCCAATGAATGGGGAACACATGAGGCTACAAGGGCATAGAGGTCTCCTTCGGTTCAAAATTTAAACCACAATATTTCTACATAGTAAGGAAGTTCTCAAGGCAAAAATTATTTGCAACAACATTCAATGTCATGCCCATGCATATTGCTTAAGCCTTTTCACATAACAATGTTTTGGAACAAGTTTGCACATAAGTCTTTGTGTACAATACAAGGTCCATGCATAGATGACATATAAGCCTTCCCTGCTACACATATGACCATGAACACATAAATAGTAAACAACCTTGTGTGCAAAAGTTGACAAGGTTAGAAGCCACTAAATGCACATTGCACAATATTAGGAATATAAGATTTGCACCGCAATTTGCAAATCTTGGTATGCAATGATTTTTGTATAAAAGGCCATGTTGATAAGGAAACATCTCAACAATGATAGTTAACTCCCATATATAGCACCGCTTCATCTACCACACACCACAAAGGATCATGCCAAACAATTTGACACAAACTAAAATAACATGCCTAGTAGCTTAGATCATATCCGAATCAAATGAGTCAATCATTCAAACCATTACATGTTGTGTCATTGCATGTCCTATTTGCAATTGAATAGCTAGCATACTGTCATCGCAACTTTACCATGACCATATCTTGTAATTGACATGTTAGTACCACAATTGCAATGTACAATATCTGTTTGTGCTGATAGAATGATTTAGTTGTTTGTTGCTGATTTCTCACTACTTGTTAACTGAAACTAGTTTTATCATTTGAATATGTTGACTCCATATTGGTTTTTGAGATGTTTGAATGTTGAATCGGAAAAAGCCATTTCTTGATAATGGATATTTAAATTCACAAGAAGATATATGAGTTGTATTTATGGTTGTGGTTCATGAACCTTGCTAAATTGATGATTTATACTATAGTATTTGTTTCTTACATCATTTGGAATGTTCTACAGGAGGCTGCCTTTTCACAACTAAAGATATGGCAAAGTGGTGCTATAGCGGTTGTATTTTTTGTGAGTCCACATATAACATTTGTTGCCATGCTGGCAATATTGGCAGTGACTCTTTTCATCGCTTTGGTTGGATTTTTAATCATATCACTTTTTTGGGAAAAAACAGTCCCACAGAGATCCTAACTCAAGCCTCAAGGTAACTTGTAAAAGTTTCTTTGTTTCTATTCTTTTATGGATATCACCTTCATATAATTGAAATCATTTCATTTATCTAACATCTCTAATATCTGTTTCAGTTTTAGTATCTCAAATATATATGCATGAAAACACCCAAAACTATTTGTTATGTATTTTATGTTGGATACAAAGTAAGAGTTCAAAAACAACCTAGGATGTTTGGAATGACGCTGAACATGATATGCTAGCTTTTAGTCATTTTTGGATATGAGTCCAGTTTGGAATGGACACAAACATGGCATACAAAAATATTTTGTCTTCTTCGAAGAAGTGAAGAAAAAGCTGTCTTCATAGACTTTGTTTGCCTTGACATTGGAGTAGACAATAGATTAGATTAAATGTCAAGGCACATTTCACTGAATCACCAGAAAGTCAGATCTTTGGCTTTGGTTTGATGAGTATGCACCTAGGTCATTAGTGGTTGTGGAAATGACATGTAACCAAAATTTTTAAGATGAGTAAGATGCAATTTGGTTTCACCATAAAGTCATTTTTTATGAAATCTATGCCTTCCAAAATATATCTGCTAAGAGTCAATCCACTTGAAGTTATAATTTTGGAAATAACAACGAGATAGAATTAATCAAGAAACAATATATATGAACAAAACTTAAATAGATCGGGCAGAATGAATGATTATAACATAATTCACAAAAACAGAGAGAACATATATAATTATTTGAAAGAACAAATATTTGATATATGAGAAATGTGATGTTTTTGATACAATAGAAAGGTGAGCGCAATCACAGAGACATAAGAAAACATGTATAATTATTTGAAAGAACAAATGTTTGATATATGGCGAATGTGATGTTTTTGATATAATACAAAGGTGAGTTGTATAAATAGAAGTTGAAGGGGTAGATGATACAAAGAGTTGTGATTTTTGGAAAGATGTACCTATTAATTAACTAGGTTTAATTATGTTAAGTATGTTCATTAAATGTGACTTCTCATTGAGATGCTTTCATCATATGTTCATTACATGTCACTTCTCATCGAGATGCTTCATCCTTGAAGTAGTTGAAGAAATGAGACAATAAGATCTTTGAAGCTTCAATTAGAATTGTTGTGTTGTAAAAGGACCGATTCATGCTAGTGGTCTTTTTGGGTGTGTATGTTAACACAACCCGTGAATTAATCTTCTTTGATTATGATTCCAAGTATATCTTTGATTACAATTCCAAGTGTATCTTTAATCATGCCTCCAAGTTGTATTGGAACTTCAATTCTTTGGAATGTAAGGAGACTGTCGTCATTGTTTAGAGTATTCTTGACACCATTAAGTTCACTAGTCCTTGTGACAATTCTTTTGACTAGGGTGATGATAAGCTACCCTTGTAACTTGCTTACTGGTCTCGATTTTAGGACACCCTTGATTCACTTTAATTTGAGTATTTAAATCTTCGTCATATGCTTGTGTCGTTTTGTCGGTATATAATATTTTGTTAGTAACAACACTTGAGTTTTAAACTTTGATAGAGTTTGTAAAGGTCTACTTACATAGTTTGTTTTTTGACTTCTTAAAACATTTTTGATTCAATTAGGTTGATAGATGTTTCTTTGTCTATTTTTAGAATCGATATTTCCTTATGCCTTAATAATTTAACTTTGGTAAGAAAACTTTGACTTTGTTTTCTTCAACAAACAATTTCCTTATATTTCTTTGATAAAACATAGTCAATATTTATACATTTGTCTTCTTAAATTATTTGTTTTCACTTATTATATTGTTGTGATTCTCGATTACATTACATTGCGATATTTTGTAAAATTGGGGTATGATACTTGACTTGTAGATGATAAATTGTTTTCTTTGATTCTTATAATTATTTTTTAAATTTATTTTCCTAACCAACTTGCTATTTCAATTTAAATTGTAGTGTATTGGAGTTTCTCCGAAAGTGTTTA
>WSFP011309726.1:0-43371 GCA_009831015.1 Picea engelmannii | reverse complement strand
ATATACATATATAAATATGTATAAGTTGCATTATAATATACATATATAAATATGTATAAGTTGCATTATAATAGGATTGACAATCATAAAGAATAAACACTAGGAGGGATTTTAATATAATAAGTTATAAGTGTCAATAATTACCAATGAATTAAGTAGTATTGTATATAAAATATTGTATATCCATTACTAAATAGTGTGCTCTCATTAAATTGTAATTATGTAAGAAGTTCCACAATATAGTGTCGGTAATTTAAGGAAAGATATTGTTGTTATGTCGTGTTCAAAAACCATCGACTAAAGTAAAAGAAATGATATTATATATGTTTACTCAATAGATATTTAAATTATAAATGTAATATCATAATTTAGAGTGGTAATTAAACGAATTGTAAATTATTTTGATACTTTAGGATTAAGTTGGGATTGATGATATATTGACTATTTCAGTAAGTGTTAAGTGATAACTATTCAATTGTTATAGGATAACTTACATTGGATTAAGATAAGAGTTTATATGCGCAATCTAAGATAGAGATTGAAGTAATCATGTTCGGTATGTAGTATGATTGTTTTATATTTCGGAAATATAACTCAACTTTTACAATTTAAAGAATCATGGTTGGCAGTTATGGTGAGGGGTATGATTTAAATGTAAATTGTGAGTCTGATTTGAAACACAAATAGATTATTTTCCGATGAGATCATTATGTATATATTTATGTAAAATTTAGTACCTTCTTGATAGAGGACTTAATGTGTGGATTTGTCACATTCGTGTTAAGTAGAAATTCTTGTTATGCTTCGTAATAAAAGTTATATTATGTTCTTGCTCAATACATATGAGTATTGCTTAAATGACTGTTTAATCGTAATAGACTATACTTTATGCTTGAAGAATTTATGATGAGTATTGTTCTTGATTTAGTCTTGAATTTTGGAATAGGATTGAAGATATGGGAATAGATACTTCCATGTTCCTCAGAACAGTCGCCAATCTTGACACCTTAAATGGTCAAAATCAATCGGATGAATCCTGGACTTGAGCGTTGATTATGTGTCTTGGAGGTCCTAACCTTACAGGTCGGTTGACCGGGTAGACATCTTTGTTATCTTTATGTGATGAAAATAATCTATTGGTTTTAACAATGATGAATTGATTGTTGTCATGTTGGGATGTAGATGAGAATAGAATGTGTATTATTGAAGTATGTTAATGTCATGTAACATTTGTTCTAATGATTTTTCAACAAAAAAAATTACCACTATTATACTCACTTACATTGTTGTCATAACAGAGGGGTCGTTACATATGGTATCAATGTAGGTTCAACCCTGCGACATTAAACAATTACGCCTTCCACTATGTTAAATAAAAGATTAAAGATGTACCACTAATTAATTTTGAAATTGTTCCATGCAGGTAATCTTGGTTAGAGGAAACAGGGGAAGTAGACGACGTGGTGTTGGAGGAAGAGGTATGACACCTCTGGTTGTATCCATGCTAGAGGGATCAAACCCTCGGGGATATGAGTAGACTATTGAGCATGAGCAGGTTGTTGTGGGAGATGTGGTAGGTATGATGAGATCCTTCCAAAGGATGTCAGAGGCATTGATCAACTGCCTAGATCGAGATGAGGGAAGATTGTTTGTTCCCGATGAAGTTTCACAGCGCGCTCCAGCTGGTAGTACTAACATACACAGAGAACTCAAGAAAGTGAATTTTCACGAGTTTTGGGCTGCCACGGATGGCTTAGCCGCCAAGACATGGTTGGAGAACATGACGATGTTCTTCGCACTTCGTGATTACACCTCCAACATGAAAGTATGCATGGCGGTCTTTCAGTTGAAGGGGACTTCTCTACTTTGGTGGAAGACACTCCTACCCCAACTAAACATGGTTGTCGAAGATGTGTCATGGGATTTGTTCGAGGAACGGTTCTAGGAGAGGTATTTGTCCAAGGAATTCATTGAGTGCTAGTTTAATGAGTTCAACACCTTACGATAAGGTGGTCCTACGATGCCACAGTATGAGGCCAGGTTCATGGAGCTAATTATGTATGATCCACATATGAACACAAATAATTTAAAGGTCAACAAGTTTGTGTTCAGCCTTAACTTCAAAATTTGTGCGAAGGTGAGGATCCTAATGTCTCAAACATTGCACAATGCAGTTCAGAAGATACTCATAGTTGAGGAAGATCTGAACAGTGGGGGTCAGGGAAGGACTCATTCTAGACTGATTAGATGAATGACATCAGGAGTGCATCAACATCAAACACCATGCAGAAAGACTTTTGTGCATCGAGATACACCCAGAGGACCTATATTCTCGACATCGAGACGACAGAATCCTCAGCAGAGGGCTCCTTACAGAGGACCACAGCATCAGCAGTTGTGTCGTCTGCAACAACAATATAATTTTAGGCATGTTCAGCAGAACAGACCAGGATCGCAGACTGTTAGGCCAATAGCTTCTACTTCGGGGACTAGGAGCACAAGATCGAAGACTAGATGTTGGACATGTGGAGAGCCACATTACCAATGATATTTTTTTATTAAGAAGGCCAGAGCAGTTGGATCATCAAGACCCACTATAGTTGGATATTTGGGCAAGGCCCACAGGATACATGCAGTGGTGAACAACCTCCAGGCCGAGCACCAGTCCAATGTGCTTGAGATGTCAAGTACGATCTTTGATCAAAATTTTAGTATTTTGATAGATCCGGGAGCTACAGAGAGCTTTATTTTGAGTGCAACATTAAAGAGAATTAAGGTAAAGATATTCGAGCAGGACGAGTTCAGATACGTAGAAATGGTATCGAGTGCCAAATAAAAGGTTGGAGGAAAGGTTATGGACTGTAGCATTAACTTGGGTGATTTTGTAACGAAGGCCAACCTATACGTCAGGATCTTAGGATCTTATGACATAGTGATAGGCATGGCCTAGTTGGAATCCCATGACGCGATATTGAACTATAAGACAAAACGGTTAAGTTTTATGGATGATTTGGGGTAGATTAGAGTAATAGTAGGAAGAAACCAAGGGGTGTCTTTGAGGTTTATTTATTCCCTACAATTGAAGAAGATTATGCACAAGGGAGGCAATCTTAGTGCTAAACGAAAAATGTGAGGCAGAAGGATTAATAAACCAAAATAAACCGACAAATTTACAAGAAGTGTGTATCTTTATGGGTTTAGTAGGATATTACCGATGGTTTGTCAAAGGTTTTTTGAAGATAGAAAATTCAATCATGGAATTGCAAAAGAAAAACAAAAGTTTGTATGGACTGAGAAATGCACAGAAGAATTTCAAAAACTCAAATATTTATTGACAAAAGCACCAATACTAAAATTCCCCAACATAGAAAAATAATTCTTGGTATGCACGGACACATCCAAGGAAGGTTTAGGCATATTTTTGATGCAAGATGGTCGAGTAATCACTTACATTTCAAGGAAATTGAGAAGGCATGAGGAAAACTATGCAATGCACGACTTGGAGTTATTATGAATTGTATATGCCTTGAGAGTATGGATACATATTTGATTGGACGAAAATTCCAACTAAAGACAAATCACTGTGGATTGCAGCATATATTTACTCATAGTGACTTGAACACGTGACAGAGGTGTTGGTCAGAACTACTTAACGAATACAACTTTGAGATTACTTTGATTAAAGGAACAGTGAACAGAGTGGCAGATGCGTTGAGTCAGAGACCACACATACTCTCGGCAATACCTCTTAATACGAATCTTCGAGAAAAGATTCTAACTTTACATATAAAAAATGAATGGTATAAAGAAGTTAAGGATAATATTGGACAAAATACCATGATGGTGTCGAAGTTTGAAGGTTACCCATTGGAAAATGATGGATTGTTGAGATATAATGGAATAATTTATGTATCGTCTAACGATGAGTTAAGAAGTTTGATCTTAAGCAAAGCTCATCGATCATTTTACATGGCTCATCCGGGAGTCAGGAAGATGAAGGCAGACCTTAAGCCTTTATTCTTCTGGAAAGGAATGAAAGCGTACATAGTTAGTTATGTGGCGAGATGTCTAGAATGTCAGCAAGTGAAGGTTCAGCATAGACATCCAGTGAGATTGTTACAACCCCACGCTATTCCTAAATCGAAATGGAAGGTCATTTCGATGGATTTTATTGTGGGATTTCCACTGATGGCAAGGAGACAAGATTCAATTTTCGTGGAAGTTGACACTCTAACGAAGAGTGCACACTTTATTCTAGTACATACGATGTATCAAGCGCCATATATAGCTAGATTTTTTGTCAGTGAGATTGTGAGATTACATGGTGTACCAAGAAAGATCATATATGATCGGGGATCAGTTTTTATAGGATTGTTTTGGAACACTTTCCAAGAGGCCTTGGGAACGTAACGAAACTTAAGTACAACATAACACCCAGAGACAGAAGGACAAACAGAAAGAACAAACCAATTTTTGGAGGATATGTTGCGTATGTATGTAATGGACCAACATAAACGTTGGGAAGACTTATTTCCATTAGTAGAATTTTCATACAACAACGGTTACCAATGTATGATTAAGATGGCACCATTTAAGTTTCTTTATGGGTGACTCTATCGGACATCGTTGAGTTGGGATCAACTTGAGGATAGGGTCCTGGTAGGACCAAAGGTAATCTAAGAAATGGAAGAATAGATGCAATCGATAAGACAAAGTATTAAAGAAGCACATGATTGATAGAAGAGTTATGTTAATGTGCATCACGTTGACTGCAGTTATGAAGTTGGCAACATATTTTTCTTGCGGGTAAAATTGCACAAGAGTTCGATAAAGTTTGGAAAGGGTTCTAAACTCTCTCCTAGGTTTGTGGGACCTTTTGATGTTGTGGAAAAAAAAGGACCCGTGGCTTATCGACTAGTCTTGCCTGATTCTTTGAAGTGTATGCACAATGTATTTCATGTATCTGTTTTATAACATTATATTAGTGATTTGCCACATGTTATTGACATGATTTCTTCACAGGTGTCAGACGAGGGTGGTCTCATGGTGGAACCAATCCACATTATGTACCATCGCATTCGACAACTACGACGTCGAATAATCAATCAGGTCAAGGTCTAGTGGGACAAATATAGTCAACACTCGGCTACCTAGGAGGACGCATACGAGATGCGTCAACAATTTTCATACTTGTTTTGATAGATTAGATATGTTTATCTATGTCAGATACATTTGTTTACTTGAATTTATATATTGTACAAACTTTGAGACAAAGTTTAAAACAAGAGGGGGTGTATGTAACATCCCGCTCTACTGAGCACACTTTTATTGACATATTCTTTGAGGACACTTGCTTGCAAGTGATCCGATTATGGTATTATGATTTCATTCGATTATGGGTTATATATGATGACGATGATGTATGGTGACTTATTCTTATTTTGATGTATATGTATTGGCAGATGTTATTGACAAGTTTCCTGAGTGTGCAGGACACATGACAGGTTATGGATGTTGATGGAATCAATGGACTTCCTTGGACTCTGGATTGAGTCAAGGAGTGTATTGTATTTTGTTTGATTATTTCATTTTATGCACATGTGACATACGATTGATTATATTATGATTTATGTATATGGATTATTGACATTGTTTTTGTCAATGGATGTAGGCTTGATGATTCTTGCTAATCCGACTCACATAAGGAGTAAAGGAGCCATGCACAGAATTCATACATTTGAGGGAGAGGTGTGGCAGTGTCCCTGTCACAGCCTACTAGCACTCCCACCGTGGTCTGAGTTGTAGGTTAACGATTACCTAGTTCAAGAGGTCCCCGATGTCATGAGGGCAGACTGATACAGTCACTCACAAAGATTTCTAAGGGGCGCACAATAAGGAGGAAACTTTATTCCTTAGAAGCCATTAGTCTCTCACAAGGTTGACCAAGTGGAGTGTTGATTCCAAGGGTCAGACAAACTTTCAAAATCAGTCAAAGGTGAGTAGCACCCTTGGAGCAAGGAGGTGCATCTTGAAGGGCATGTCGCGTAACTAAAACTTGATTCAATAAATCTAGGTGGCCTAGAAAACATTGAAATGATTGGACCTTGTTAGAATAAAATAATTAATTAAATAGTAAATTATTAATTATAAAACCTAACAAAATTCTAAGCCTAAGCTTAAGACTAAGTCTAAGTCTAAATTTAAATAAAGGACTAAATGAATTATGACATCAGTTAAAAGAATTGAGAATATAATCAAACTCTAAGAAAAAGGCGAATAAAATTTAAAGGTGGGAAAAATGCACATGTGTGCATGAAATTAATAAAATGGATTTTTAAAAATAGAAGAAATAATAATATGAGAGAATAGAAGTACACATGGAATAGAATCTTGAGTCAACCTACCACTAGCCTAACTAGAAGAAGACTCATAATCCAACTCTAACTAAGATCTAGTTAGGAAACAGTTATTAAATGAGAATTTGGGGAACAAAGGGAGAGGGTGAGGGTGAATAATACTAATTAAATTAATTAGTATGGGTGCAACTTGGGGAGAGGGTGACAAGTGTGTGGGTGACTAATACTAATTAAATTAATTTAAAAAATAATTAATTGTGCATGAGGACATGTGTCATTGATGATTTTTCTTTAAAACAAATGTGGTAGAAGAGAAATGAATCTCACTTTTTCTTGGTAATGTTATGCTGTCAAAATTTTGTGGAATTTGTTTTACTTGTGAGAGTTGGGATACCAAGCTTGTGTAAAGGGTGAAATTTTTTCCTTACGAAGCAAGCCTTGAAGCTATTGTTTGTTGGTTTCTTGTGTGTAGTCATTTTACGTCTCAGGGGATAAGGGGAAGAAAAGTACCCCTAGCATTGATTGGAACGTACTGGTGACAAACAAAAACATTATGGTAAAAAAAAAAAAAACTTAAAAAATTGTTCAAAATTTCAAATATTTTGTTGTTCTAAATTCATCGTAAAATTTGGTAATAAAGGGTCGCCTCATGGCTTGAGACGATTATCCAAGCAATTAATAGGAAATTTCTTATATTAAATCTTCCTAAATCTTTTATTGACTTAGAATTATAGTGCATCAAGGATCGTAACTATTTGCAACTACGTAGATTGTTTTAGGGACGTTGAATAATGCTTATAGTACAAGTGAGCTTTTTAAATTCCTTTCATTTAAAGGTTCATGTGAGAAGTTAAATTTTTATATTAAAAATAAACTATGATGAAGGGGTTTTGGTTAAACTTTATGTTAGATCGTTGCTTACCAGGTAACATGACAATAAACAAATTGGTCTTTGAAATTCAGGGAGCTATTAGATAGTCTCATTCCTTAGTAAAGGTAAATAAATTTACCTTTAATACATTTATCTATATATATGTTTTCATTCGATATTATATATATAAATGTGTATATGTTTACATGGTTTATATACATATATAAATATGTATAAGTTACATTATAATAGGATTGACAATCATAAAGAATAAACACGAGAAATGATTTTAATATAATAAATTATAGGTGTCAACAATTACCAATGAATTAAGTAGTATTGTATATAAAATATAGTATATCCATTACTAAATAGTATGTTCTCTAATTATGTAAGAAGTTCCACAATATAGTGTCCGTAATTTGAGGATAAATATTGTTGTTATGTTGCGTTACTTTGGAGCTCTTACTCTTGGGTTAGGTTCGAAGAAGTGAAAAGTAAATTAAAAAACAAAACATCTACTAAAGTAAAAGAAATGAAATTATAAATATAATATCATAATGTAGAGTGGTAATTAAATGAGTTGTAAATTATCTTGAGATCTTAGGATTAAGTTGGGGTTAATGATATATTGATTATCTTAATAAGTGTTATGTGATAACTATGCAATTGTTATAGGATAACTTACATTGGATTAAGATAAGAGTTTATATGCGCAATCCAAGATAGATATTGAAGTAATCATGTTCGGTATGCCTAGTATGATTGCTTTATATTTTGGAAACATGACTCAACTTTTACAATTTAAAGAATCATGGTTGGTAGTTATGGTGAGGGGTATGATTTAAATGTAAATTGTGAGTCTGATTGGAAACACAAATAGATTATTTTGCGATGAGATCATTATGTTTATTGTTATGTAAAATTTAGTACAGTTTGGCTAGAGGACTTAATGTGTGGATTTGTCACATTCGTGTTAAGTAGAAATTCTTGTTATGCTTCGTAATAAAAGTTATATTATGTTATCTCTCAATACACATGAGTATTGCTTAAATGAATGTTTAATCGTAGTAGACTATACTTTGTGCTTGAAGAATTTATGATGAGTATTGTTCTTGATTTAGTCTTGAATTTTTGAATCGGATTGAGGATATGAGAATAGATGTACCTCCACATTCCTCAAAATAGTCACCAGTCCTGAGACCTTAAATGGTCAAAATAAATTGGATGAATCATGGACTTGAGCATTGATTATGTGTCTTGGAGGTCTTAACCTTGCAGGTAGGTTGGGCGGGTAGACATCTTTGTTATCTTTATGCAATGAAAATAATCTATTGGTTTTAATGATGATGAATTGATTGTTGTCATTTTGTGATGTAGATGGGAATAGAATGTGTATTATTGAAGTATGTTAATGTTGTGTAACACTTGTTCTAATTATGTTTCAAAAAAAAATTACCATTATTGTACTCACTTACATTGATGTTGTAATGGAGGATTCGTTACACAAAGAAGGCACAAATGTTGAATTAGGCTCGCAGACCAAGAGATTTTCATCAAATTTAACATCTCTTCTACTAATAATTTCATTACAATGTGGTTGAAGAAGTATGTAACCTTTGACATCTTCAAAATAACCAACAAATATACACTTCTCACTTTTAGGATGTAATGCTTTTCTTTTCTCATCAGGAATGTGAGCCCATGTTATACTGCCAAGTACACGGAAGTGACTTACATCTGGTTTAATTTTTTTCCATGCTTCTTCCAGAGTTATATTTTTAAGAGCCTTTATGGGAGTGTGATTTACTATGTAATTTGCACAGTTGATGGCTTATGCTCAATACTTTAAACTTAATCCCTTAGATTGGATCATACATTTAGCCATTTCTTTTAATGTGTGGTTCTTTTTCTCGGCAACAACATTTTGTTGTGGTGTATATGGAACAATGTGTTGCATTTGGATTCCCTATGTAAAGCAACAACTTGTAAAATTATTGTTCAGATATTCATCTCCATTATCTATTCTTAACCTTTGAATTTGATGTCGAAATTTCTTTACTACAAGGACCTTGTAGGCCAAAACTTGTCAAAAACTTCGCTCTTAAGTTTTAAGAAGTAAACCCAAGTACGTCTGGAAAATTCATCAATGAAAGTTAAGAAATACTTGCACCTAGAAAAAGAAGGAGAAGAAAGTGGACCACACAAATCACTGTGAACAAGATGCAAAGGGCCCGAGGCGTGCCAAGAGGCATGTTTATCAAAATTGTCCCAATGATGTTTTCCCGGAACACAATCGGCACAAACACCATCTCTACATGAAATGAGAGGAAGACCAGTCATCATCCATTGATTACATAGTTGTTGCAATGAGCGATAGTTTAGATGACCAAACCGATCATGCCAAAGTTTGTTCAAGTCGTCGCTATGAGAAACAAAAATTAATGGAAAATATGATGACCCAAAGTTGTCAAATTTATACAACCTGGTAATATCATCAACAATTCCAGTTGCAAGAACATGCTTAGGATATTTTAGATCCTTGATTACAACTTGGTGAGGTGAAAACTCTACGGTTTTACCTTCACTTGAATGAGTGATTTGATATAATGATAGAAGGTTATAGGAAAGATTTGGAACACATAATACATCATTGAAATGACCATTATCTACTTGAACTGTTTGAGATCCTACAAATCTAAGAGATCTATCGTCACCAAAAAATATTTTATTGGTGTTACATTCAATTAGAGCATAAAATATGGCTTTATCATTAGCCATATGATAAGATTATCCAGAATCAATAAGACACTCATTAGAAGAAGTAGTAGAAGTTGCATTGAAGGAGAAACCAAAAGCAGAAAGTGCATGTCCATGAGAAGAAGAAGAAGAAGTAGAATAAATATTGATGTTGTGCTTCTTCGTCGTGGCTTTTAAAGATTCCATCTTCTTGAAAAATTTGGACTCATCATGACCATCTTTCCCACAAAAGTTGCAATGTTTTTCAGTCTTCTTATTTTAAGATTTTTCTCCTTTGTCACCATTAGGAGCTAAATCTTTCTGAGTGCATTTGGGACCCTTGTTTTGCTTGTTTTTGTGGAGAGGATGTTGCTTCTTGGGATTCTTAGGTTTATCTTTCTGTTGGGCAACTAAGGATTTGTTGGAGGTACCTGTAGTGTTGATCACTCCAAGTTGCACAATCTTATAGTGCTCTCTAATCAAAGCATCACAAAAGGACTCAAGAGTCGGTTTTTGATATGCTCTCCCTAGAGCCTCTCTCATGGCATAAAAGGTATATACAAACATGAAATATGCACTACCTAGCATGGAAATAATAATATAGATGCAACACTCTTCCTCGAGTTTTATGTTACACTCTTCACATAAAATTATAAGTGTTTTAAAATTAGATAGACAATCTTCAATGCAAGAAAAATCATTTGGACTTAAAGTCAATCTATGATTTTATAACTGATGTGTTCGAATAATATTATGTTTACCAAACATAGATTCAAGTTTTTCCCAAGCTTCATCGGGGTCATCAATTTCTTGAAGGTGGAACCTTAAATCAGGAGAGATGGACATTCTGATCAGTCCACGTGCTTTTTCATTCTTATTAGACCATTTGATTTTCTTTTCATCATCAGTGGGTTCTTTTTCCTTTCCCAAGGTAATCTAGTACATGCCTTTACTTGTTAATAAATCCTCCATATGGGATTTCCATTGGAAGTAGTTGGTGCTGGTAAGAAAAAGATCACTGGAAGAAACCATATTAAATATGTAGATAATATGGATTTAAAAACTGAAACTAGTGATATGGTTGGAAAGATCTCGAAAAATTAAGTGACTTTTAAAAAAAGAAAACGGACTTCAAATGTGAAAGTTATACCCTCACTTTTACAAATAAGTTGCTTTATGAAGTGACCCACTTTTATTAAAAAAAAAGCGGAAACCACTTTTACAATGAAGTTATTGTTATGTACCAAAGACTAAATACAAAGGCACCACAGTAGATATACAAAATTAATATGCAAAATATCTTTTATTATTATTAAACCCTTAGGGTAGGGCAACACCATACAATGGATCCTATTATGGAAGGGATCATCTCCTGTTCACTTGCCTCTTCGAGGGGGCAACCTCCTAATGAGATTCAACTCCAAATACAATACGTCTCTTCATATCCCATTACATTGTTTAAACCCCTTTATATAGTGCTACCAACCACCTAAGAACATTCTAGAAGAGGAACCTTCTAGAAGTAGAACCTTCTAAGAAGTTCTCTTACATTTATTATATCCAACTACCATAGTGGGCCTTATTTAATACTATAGTGGACCTAGTCCACCTTACATTGAATGGCCTCTACTATTATAACTATGATCCCTTCGGGCCCTCCACTAACTCTCTAGCTACCTAACATTCCATCCCCCTTATGAAAGTGTTGTCCTCAACGCTTGATGTACAACCATATACCAGGGTCCCATGGATAAGTGTTGACCATAGTGTTGAAGTAGACTAGAGAACCAGGGTCCCACGAAGAAATGAAAACCATCATGTTGAAGTAGTCCAACTTCCATTGTGAACCGGGGTCCCATGTCCAAGTGCTCATGTGAAATCTACGTGAAAGATATCAAAACACAAGAGCCAGCTGAAAATGATGCTCCAAAGATCTACATTGATCATGGGGATCCAAATATGTGCATCCCTCCATATCCACAAAATCATTGGAATAACACACTAGTATTGGAGAATACTGAAAAATAGTGTTCATAGAAGGTGTTGGACTTATCTCTATAATGTGCTCTACATAAGGTAAAGGCAATTCATCAAATAGAAGATGGAAGTGATTGTCATCCTAGAAATGACAACTATCCATATACCAATCATCACAAGCGTCTTCAAAATCATACCATGCATACAATTCTTGATTATATTCATCCCTGATATCTTCCATAAGATATCTCTCCTACATGCAATCCAAGGTCCTTTGAATATTGTGACAACTATCAATGACAGCTTGTAGACCCTCTTGGATATGGTGCTCAAGGGTTTCAATCTTTCGGCCAATTTCCATGAGAAGTCGAATATCCATTTGAAATACCACATATACTATACCAAAAGAAATATATTAAAATTATCTATCCAATGGCACTGATCTGGTAGCAATCTGAGAACCCTATGAAAAATTCTAAACTCTGCAGTCTCGCCGTCGTCACGAAAACCCCCCCAAAATCATTGATTTTAAATCAGCCATATCTTCACTTCCAGAGCTCCGATTGAGATGATTTGTTTTTTGAAATTGGGTGAAATCGTGAGAGGAAATCAAATATGCAATTTTTTTTGGAAAATGCAGCCCCATATGCTACAGAAATTAGAAAAAGCACTCATTTGTCTGCGGAAAAAAACCTGAAAATAACATATTTTAAAACTTCAATAAATTTACTTCCCGGACTCTGTTTCGGACAATTTTTTTTTTTTAAATTGGGTGTGTTTCTAAGAGGAACTAATATAGACAACCAATTTCTACAAAATTTTCTCATAAATGCACGTAAATCATCTGGAATGTCACGGCCCTCTTTGGCTTCTCCAAAAAAAAAACTGCAAAAATAGAAGAAAAAAAATTGCCCACAATTCCTGCCAAGAAAAGTTCTATAAAATCAATTGTTAAGTACCAATGAATGAATAAAAAATCACCACAGTAGATATACAAGAGAAATATGCAAAATCTTCTTTATTATTATCAAACCCTTGGGGTAGGGCAAAACCATACAATGGATCATATTATGGAAGGGATCCTCTCCTGTTCACTCTTCAAGGGGGCAACCTCCTAATGAGCTAGAGATTGAACCCCTTCTCTTCTCTTCATATCCCATTACATTGTTTGAACCCCTTTATATAGTGATACCAACCACCTAATAACATTCTAGAGGAGGAAACTTCTAGAAGTAGAACCTTCTAAGAAGTCATCTTACATTTATGATATCTAACTACCATAGTGGGTCTTATTTAATACTGTAGTGGACCTAGTCCACCTTACATTGACTGACCTCTACTATTATAACTATGGGCCCTCTGGGCCTCCCACTACCTCTCTAGCTACCTAACAATTACTTTATAAAAGAAAGTTCATGCAAAATAAAAAAACTTTAAAATAAAATATTAAAGCTACTTTTAGTGATTCACTTTTATACTTGAAGTGAAATACACTTTAAAATGGATGCATGAACTTCTTCAAAAAAAGTAATGAAAAATAGATTTGAACTCAAGACCTCTTACTTAATAAGACAATTTTTAACCAAGTGAGCTAGAAAAACCTATTGTATTGTTTAGAAGGAGGATTAGGTTTGTTTTTGTTTTTGTATTTGAATATGGCCTTAGAGAGCATGCTCATAAAAAACTCTTTTCACACAAGAAAACAATTTCGCTCCGGATCTGATTGAAATGGTTGTATCTTAGGAAAATGAAAACATTTTCGAGTGAAACAAAAAGTGTTCATGACTGAAACGAGCTCTCAGGATGCAATGAAACATTTCTCAGCCCAAAAATGTGCAGAAATTTCAGAAACCAGAGATGAGGCAACTCGAATTCACGATCTCGATCTACAACGGGAGCGGGTCTTCAAATAGGCTATGATACCATGCTCGAAAACATAGGTATTCCAACATATGATGAAAACCTTTAGTAACCACTCACACAACCATATCAAAGATCAACACATCGATATTTTGATGTGGTAAAACCCCTACGGGGAAACATCCACGGCCTCATCCAACGCGACCACTTGGAGCAATTTAGTAATGCAAAAGAAATAGATTACAAAGATATTTTATAAGAGAGATTATCACGATCGGGAATTGGAAAATGACCCTCCATTCTCTTTGAATAGAGATCATGGACTAATCGGGTGTTAAGCCACATATCAATGTAGTCGTTAAGATCGAGGAGAATATGAACCGTCGGATCACTCTATGTCGGGAACATATCGTGACCATCGGATTTCCTAACTAAAAATGCATACTAATGCATACTAGATAAACACACTAAGAAACACACTTTTACTTAAAAACACATTAGACCAAGTAGATATTAACTGTCTCCTAAGTGTCTAAATATCCTAACACTTTTTCTCATGGTCTCATCTCTCATAATACAATATCCACTCACTCACACAGCTGCAATACAATTCCCTCATACATAAAAGAGGGTTTTCTTTTAGGGAAACAATCCTTAACATAACTTCTACCGTCAAATATGTGACCTTATAATGAACAGTCCATATTGACTACGAAATTATAATATTTTACAAGGTAATTTTTCCCAAAATTTTGCTTCAGGGCACTGCCCCTGAATCCCCCTCTAGGGGGCTCCAAAATTTCTCTCCCCCCCCCTAGACCTCCCTAGTGAGAGAAGTGGGGGGAAAGCCCCCCCACACCCCCCGTTAGGTAATGGGGTCCAAATGGAGCTAAAACAAGACCTCTGAATCAAGAAGATAATCAAGTTCCACAACCAACAAAGAAGAATCCCTACTAGATTTGTATAGTATAGACCTCCTTCAATTATGCAATACTTGATCATATTTTAATTCAAATATCTTGCTTGGGATTTATCTAGATGCCCTGGGAATTACAAGTGTTATAAGTAGTACACCACATCTTTATGTTACATGGAGATTGAGATTCTTTGACTTTTTAAGGATGCTCTTGTGGATTTTCCTCATCCTTGTTAAAAAGTACTTGTAGAATTATTTCACTCAAAGAAAGGACTATATCCATTAACTTGTTTATTCAAAATTCTTTGAAATTATATTTGGGAATAAACTTGGCTAAACATTTTCCATTAACTAAATAAGTTATATTTACCTCCATGTCATAATCTTGGAATTTTACTATCCATTTCCCCCTCTTTCCATCATAATACTACTAGCTCAATATGTCTTTAACAACTAAAATGAGGACATAAGGTACAATCTTAGAATAGAGAAAATAATCCCTGAAATATTTCAATGCTTTGAGAAGAGCATATACCTATTTCTCCATAATATAATATTCCATCTCATCATCTCTCAATTCCCTACTAAAAATGCAATTGGTTACTCATACCCCTCTAGATTCTTTTGTAATATGATAGCAAGCAATGGTATGTTCTAAAGGGAAAAAGGAAAAATCATGAATTTCTTTGTATAATCTAGACTCACCAAGATGGGAGCTTCCCTAAGTGATTTCTTGAATTAATGAAAATAAGCTCTTATGAATTGTAACCACTTCACTTCATTCTATTCCTTAAGCATATTAGTAATTTCTTTACTAATTTCTATAAAAATAGGAATGAATCTCCTAGAAAATTGATCTTCCCAATAAAGGACCAAAATTATTGCTTATATCTTCAACGTTTATAACATTGATTTCTTCTACACATTCTATATCAATCCTAATGTCTTCCCTTGAGACAATATAGCGTAGAAATTGTTTGTCTCTCATAGCAAAGAATGGCATCTTGAGGTTCAATGACAATCCATATTTTCTACATTTCTAGAAAACTTGTTTTAGATGCTTTAGATGATCATCACCGGAGATTGAGAAAACAATCATGTCATCTAGATAAATGAAAATGAATTTATCTTTCTCATCAGCAAATGCAATATCCATTTCCTTTTGAAAAGTGTCTCTAACATTTATTAGACCAAAAGTCATCTTATCATACATGAAAGTGCCACAAGGAATAGAAAAGGTTGATTTGTGTATATCATATTTGTCCATTGCTACCTAATGATAGCCTCAGAAACCATCCATCAAGGATATCCATTGAGATCATACTACTTTCTAGAGCATTTGATCCATTTTTTGCAATGGATAATTATCCTTTAACAAGGCTCTATTCGTATAATTTTTTGAAGTCTAAATATAGCTAAACTTCTCCATTATTTTCCTCATAGGAACATGATTAGAAACCAAAGTGGAGGATCTTAATGAAATTATAATATTCACATCTAAATGGCTTGACACCTTTCTTCAATGGAATCTTGTGTTGAATTATACTAGTATAATAAGTCTTTAAATCTTAATAATTTAAAAAATGAAAAGTTCAATGTACCTTTCATGTTGATAATTAGAAAGATATTTGGACATCTTGATCATATCAAGTTCTTGAGGAGTGCCCAAGTTATACCCTTCTACATCATCTTGCTAAGGTTGCAATGAGGGCTTCACTGTAATGTCATTAGAGTCAAACAATTTCTCTAAAGGGATAAGCCCTCTAAGAATGTAATTATTTTTTAGTTGAACAATTTTATGATCACCTATACTATATGGTGGTTTCTTAACTTTGTTGAGAGATTCCTCATTTTGGTTTTGTTCATCTCTGGATTCTTATTCTGAATCAATATTATATCCATCAAATTCATCTACTACCTACAAGATTCTTTTGATTTGATATTCATCTTCAAATACCCACCAATGTTTCATATTATCAAGAATGGAAGGTTTATGGAGCACCTCAAATACATGCTTTAGATGACTAATATTTGGAAATATGAACATAACAACATATACTATTGATGAGTCTAATTGTTGATTAGATTTTCGATGAATAGAAATAATATTTGTAGACAAAAAAAATTCTATCAAGTCCTAGACTTGATTCATATAACTCCTCATTCAAGGATGATTGGTTTGTAAAATGCTTTCAACTCAATGAACTATCAAATTTAGAATCCACCAAAATGGTGATATCTTGAATCATTAATTTTCATGTTGCTTCCAAACCCAACACTAGTGCTTCATATTTTGTCACATTATTGGTAGTTTTAAATTCCAGTTCAAACAAAAAAGGAATATTCTCCTTGGATGGAAATATTAGCAATACTCTAGCTCTAAATGCTTCTCCAAAAGATGCACCATCAAACAACATTGTCCAAATCCCCAAAGGTATATCATTTTCTTTAGAATCTTAAACTTTAGGTGCTTTAATCATTGAACTTTGATCCATCTCATCATCAAGAGTGAGGACACAAATTCTCATATCATCAGTAGTATAAATTGGATAATTAGTAGGATTTTTTGGATCACTTATGGTGTAAGAAAACTTAGTTTCATTGTATAGCCTTCGAAACTCTCCTCCAAAGACTAGAATTGTTTCATAAGTCATGTGTAACTAAATTGTTCCTCCCAATTTATCCCCCCTCCATGACTTGGACAAATCTATAATGACTACATCCATATAAAAAAAAAATCTCATAATTTGTGCCAATGTGAGCATCATATATGTAATCACTCCCTATCAATTGGGTCTAACCCAGGAAGTTGAGAAGATAAGTGTTATCCTCCCAACCTAGGATTAATTCCCACAATTGACATGTTGATCTCTTAATGAGTATATTGTTGTATCTTCCTTGAGCTTTGAAGAATCCAGTTTACCATGGGTACTATCCTCGAAACAAGGGGAAGTGCCTAGTGGGTTTCCCCAAGATATGTATTTCATGGAGAGAGAAAAAAAAACATATTTAATCATGCACACACATCTAACTCTTCTAGATTCAAATGAAAATAATTCTTTACAAGGTAAGGTGATCTGTATCCCTAACTTATCGATGATCACCTTGGGCACAAAATTATGAGAAACCTATGAATATAGCATATAATTATGTAACATATGATTTTGAATCATAAGACTAATGTAAAATGGTGGAGTGGCACTATATGTTCCTTTAATATAGGGACCAATGATCAATTATGGAAAATCATCCTATAGATTGTTGGTTTCTATCTGTACAAGATCTCATATGCTAAGCAATTTTGAAAAATGCTTATGTAAAGGGGGGATCTTGGCAAGATCAATCAATGACAAAGGAATTTTTAACTTGATTAATTCATGGGAGAGATCAAAAGAAGTGGAGACTTAGATTTGTTGATCTGTGTACTTTTCAACAATTTTATATCTTGAAGGAACAACCTTTTCTTGATCTTGTTGTTGCATGTATTTAGTAGTTTTTTCATTAAAACCATTCTTCTTTAATGGAATATTGTGAACTTTAACCTTTATCTTAGGATCAATATTCTTCTAATTTTGAGTATTGAAATTAGTCCTATTCCTAAGGTCATATTTTTTATGCAACTCGGCAAGCAAAGAATTTAAAATTAGCATGTATTGAGAGGGAGAAAAATCAAATCACTTCTCTCCCCTGAAAGCATTGATTTGATTATCAAGAGAATCGTCATAATCATATTGAGTCAAATGAATGACTTCTTCCCCATTATGCATCTGGTTCATATCAATTTTAAGATGTTTAGCTTCAAAAGGAACTTGTTCTTCATTCTCACTAGGAAGGTATTCATCAACTTGATTGCTATTCAAAGCAGCAATGTTATTATTTCTAAGTGGGGGTTGTACTTGAGGATCTTTGGGCCTTCTTTATCTAGTCAAAATCTGAGGATTGAAAGGTTATGTAAGGTATTTAATTTCTAATTGGAAATTTTTTATTTCTCATTCTAGTATTCTATATGCCTTGACCATTTGCATTGTTTCCTTGCTTAAGACTAGTGATTTTTACTAAGAGATCTCTAATTAACTTATCCATCTCATCCATCTTAAAATCCTTAGAATTTGAAGAAGAAGATAGAGGATTTTTTTCTTCTTTTTGCTTCTTTATTTCTAAGTTGGGCTTGTACTTGAGAATCTTTGGTCCTTATTTTTTTGTTCAACAATTAAGGATTGAAAGGTCTTATATAAGGTACTTGATTTCTAATTGGAAATTTTTTATTTCTCATTCTAGCATTCTATACACCTTGACCATCTGTATTGTTCCCTTTCTCAAGCCTAGTGATTTTTACTAAGAGAGATCTAATTAACTTAGCCATATCATCCATCTTAAAATCCTAAGAATTTGAAGAACATTGAGGAGTGTTTTATTCTTTTTGCTTCTTTATTTCTAAGTGGGAGTTGTACTTGAGAATATTTTGCCCTTCTTTCTCTAGTCAACAATTGAGAATTAAAGGTCTTATGTAAGGTACTTGATTTCTAATTGGAAATTTTTTATTTCTCATTCTATCATTCTATAATCCTTGACCATATTCATCATTCCCTTGCTCAAACCTAGTTATTTTTACTGAGAGAGCTCTAATTAAATTATCCATCTCATTCATCTCAAAATACTAATAATTTGAAGAAGAATCTTGAGGAGCGTTTTCTTCTTTTTGCTTCTTTTTATCAGCTTCTTTATTCTTGAGTTTAATATTCCCAGAAACTACCATATTCCCCTTAATGTGTACAATGTCATTCTACCTAGTATCAATGGTTTTGAGTCCTCTTTCTATGAACACAATAGAAAAATCTAGTTCATGGGCTACTACATATGCTACTTTAGCAACAACTTGTTAAGGCCTTATGTCATCAAGAATCGTGTTTACATCATTTTGAGTCTTTTATTAGAATAAATTACACATTCACCATTTTTTCTTTTCATTGAACCAAACTCTGAAAGATGCATACTAATGATATTTCCTTTCTCTCCATTTACTCATAAAAGTACTATGAAATCCTATCCAAGTATTAATAGACATAGAAGTTAAAATCCTGAACCATTTTCTTACATCACCTTCAAGATAATGACAAAACATTCTCAAAAATACACCATCTTACTCTACTACAAAATTATTAGTATAATGTTAGAAAGCAACCATATGATCTCAATTATTACTTCATTATCGCCATTAAATTTAGGCATTGCTTTGAGATAATTACGGGGTATATCATGTAGATTAGTTGGTAACTTAGAGGGATCTATACCTATTATCCACCACAAATTAACTTGAGGTGGATGTGAATGACATGGGTTTCCTCCTCATGTATTAGTAGTACAAGTCATCCTTAGTAAATTTTGTGTGATAAGAGATTTGGCTTTCAAACAATGTATATAGGAAGCGAATGAGATAGTAGCTCACCATCATGAAAACGATAGGCCAAATGATGACAACTTAAATAATGGTTTATATTTACCCTTTGAAGGCTTAATGGGAATCTTAGGGGGAGTCTTGATCCAGGTGGATATTGGTGGCCACCCACATGTTCCACTAATTCAGAATGGTTCCACATCTTGGCATTTTTTCTATGGTTTTTCAGGTCCCAAACTTCCAGGGTCGTTTTGAGGCCGTAAATGACGTTTTTTTGGCTCGACAATGCTTAGCATGTAGGTGAAGGCAAGGCCAAATGGAACGTGTACTAATTGGATATAAATTTCTTATGAGGTATCGAGTGCCCCAAACGGAGATTGTATGCAAAAGTTGCACCCCCGGGAATTTGATGTATCAACTAAACACATCGAGGCCCACAAACCTTGTGGCGCTTCATCTTCTAGGGTTAGGGTTTTTTATGTTTATGGTTTTCTCATTGATGCTTTATGTTAAAATGCCTTTTTGTCCTCTTTGTAATCAACTTCTTGTGAATGAGTGTAGTTTTCACATCTTTATCTTTGAAGATAAGCTACCACCATTCTACCTATCTTGTGTACTTTGCATTCTATCGTATTTTGTATTCCATACAGTCATTAATATAATCTAAGTTTAACTCTATTAATGTGTTTCTTGCAATATCTCTCTCTGTTATATATTTTCCTTAATGTCGTTCTCAATATAATCCAGATCAATGGTATCAGAGAAGTTTGATCATTATCATTTCTTAGTGCATGACCCTAATGAGGTTAGGGTATAGAGAGTTGGGTCTCAAGCTAGTTTGTCTTGAGAACAACCGCTCTCGCCAGCCCAAGCAACCTCCCATGGTGGAAGAAAAGAGAGACAATGGAGCAACACATCCTATCAAATTATTTCTTGAGGAAGCCCTCGCCAACAGAGGAATGATATGATGGATAATTTCATTAAGATCCTTTGATGACTGTTAGTAGTGAAGGAAACACCTTCAACTAGTAGTCACTTCAGAGCTAAAAAAACCTCCAAGGTACAAGTTAACTTTGATATTCCTTTATTTGAAGGCCAAATAAACATTGACGCTTTGAAAAATTGTTAATTCTGCTAGAGGGTTATTTCTTTGTCCAAAATTTTTCTAATATTGAAAAAATCACCTTCACGCTCCTTAAAGATCTTCCCCACATTAGAGATTGGTGGGAAACTTACTGTGAGAAACTTGTCAGAGATGAGTCTCCAATGTTTGGGCCATAACTGACTTGTGCGGCTTTTATCGATGCCCTCAAGGAGAAATACTACCTTGTTGGAAACTATGATGACCAATACACCAAATACAAGACTATGTGTTAGGACAGAGACCATATGGTGTCAGATTACACCAACATATTCCATACCTTGCACACAAAGTTAGGTATTAGAGACTCTGAGAAACACTTGGTCCTAAAGTACCACAGTGGCCTACATAGGTACATCTAAACGAATATGGAGTTCCTGGACATCTCCTCAATGGGAGCCACTTACTGATATGTGGTCAAGATCAAGCAAAAGTTCAAGAAAAATATTAAGTGGGATTTCATCTCTGCAAACCCATCATAGCATAAGCACGGTAAAGGTGGCCCTAACTCCCAAAACAAAGGATAGATAAAGAATGGTTAGCCCCAGGACAACCAATCCAAGACACTAGCAAAGAAGTGTAATAGGAAGTCAAAGTATATATTGGAAAGTGGTGTGAGTTCCAGAAAATCCCTTGGCACAACACTAATGAAGGTTGCTCCAAACAGTCATGTTTGGCTAAGTTGAAAGCCTCAGAGTCATATTTTGATTTAGACTATGAGTCAAAACCGAATAAGGGAAAATGAATCATTGACAAAGAACCCAATTTCACCATCGCTACCACAAAAGTACATCTAGAGGAACCAAAGGAGCATGAAGAAGGGGAGTTCCTCTTCCACTCATAGATGTGGATGAAGGAGACCCCATTCTATTTCATTATTGATAGTGGTATCCAGAAGAACCTAATCTCAGCAAAGGTCATCCAGATTTTGAACCTAACAATGATGCCACATCCTTAGCCATACACCATTGGTTGGTTCATCCAGGGATGAGACATCCATGTCTCCCAACAGTGTCTCCTGTACTACGACATCAAACCCTTCAAAGACAATGTATTGTGTGATGTTTCCCCCCTTGAAATTTGTGATGTTATTTTAAGACAACCATATATGTGGATGCATCATGTTGTTTATGAATCTAGGCCCCATAGTGTCATTATTACTTTAGGAGGTCAACTCTATAGGGTACTAGAGGTAGTTCCAACTATTGTGATCTCTTTGATATTTGAAAAGCAATGCCAAAGGGAGGTCTCTTAGAATAGGAAGTTTTTCCTCTTTATGGTTCGGTCGAAAGGTGAGTGGAAGGTCACTAAAACCACCAAAACCTCTATGGGAGATCTCTCTACATAGTAGCAGTAGGTAGAAAAGATAGTAGAAGATCACAAATACATATTTGCCTCACCTACTGGGGTGCCTCTACACTATCAGGTAAAACACTCAATTGATTTGGCACTCGATGATCCTCTGCCTAACGGCCTTGTATACATGTGTTATGTTATAGAGAATGAATAAATCAAATGCCATATCAAAGAACTAAATATGAAGTTCCACATCAGACCAAGCTCCTCACCTTATAGGAGCCCAATTGTTATAGTATAGAAGAAGGATGGGACATGGTGACTTTGTATTGATTACATATCCTTGAAAAAGATCACAGTAAAAAACTAGTACTCAATCCCTTGGATCGATGATCTTCTTGATCAGCTCAAGGGAACCAATTTTTTCAGTAATATTGATATGAAGTCAGGCTACCACTAGGTTCCAATTGAGAAAATTGATGTATGGAAGAAAAACTTCAAGTCTAAATAAAGTCTCTTTGAGTGGGGTGTCATGCCTTTCATATTGAATATTTACCTAGCCACATTCATGCAAATGATGGATGATGTATTGCAGCCTTTCACAAACTTCTTTGTTGTCATATATCTAGATGACATCCTCATCTTTAGAAAAACTTGGGAGGAACATTTGAATCACATTTAGTAGGACTTAGGAACCTTGTGACAACTCAATTTATATTCCAATTTGGAGAAATTTTCCTTCGACATGAAATGAATACAATATTTGGGATACATCATGGATGAGCAGGGTGTGCATGTGGATCTAGCCAATATCTAAGTCACATGTGATTGGCCAGCCCTGAAGACATTTACCAAGGTCCACAACTTCTTGGGCCTCACCAACTTCTACTACAGTTTTGTGTTGGGGTTCTCTCATATCACTTAGGCCCTAAGCTAGGTGACCAAGGGTGGAGAAAAGGCCAAGTTTGTTTGGTCCACATCCCAACAGAAAGAATTCGAGGATTTGAAATTTAACCTATGCTCAACAATGGTCCTTATTCTTCCAAACATGTAACAACCATTTGATATTGAGACAGATGCTTCAAATTATGTTATCGGTGAATTCCTTACTTAGGATGGGTATCTAGTGACCTATCATAGTGAAACACTATCTGATGTTGTTCACTGATACCCCACCTATTACAAAGAGATGTACTCCATTTTTCATGTGTGTCAACAATGGAAGCACTGCATTCTAGAGAAGGAAACGATCATCCACACTAATCACAGGCCTTTGCAATTCATGCAGATGCAGGTAAAGTTACAAAATGACCACCACTAGAAGTGTTCCACGTACTTGCAACAACTCCACTTGAACATAAATTATAAGAAGGGAAGCACCAACCATGTTGTAGACTGACTTAGTTGTCACTCGATTGTGGTGCTAACCATAGTTCTTAAATCCTATGGGCATGAGACATCTAGGTGGCTACAATTATACAATAGTTACTCTAAATTTGTTACTCCCTATCATACATTGAGCACAACCAAACCTGTTCTAGACTTTCATCTCCATGATAGACTGATATGCCATCTAAGACATCTATGTGTTCCTTCAAGTGAGTGTGCAAATATTATTTTGGAAGCTCATTACAGTCGGGCAACAAGACACTTTGGTGTGGACAAAAAAGTGGCAGTCATGCAAAATCATTTTTATTGGCCAAAGCTTCGACAAGATGTCCATAAGTACATCATATCCTGCATTTCCTCCACCATTTCCAAACCTTCCATCAAGGAACAAGGGATATACACCCCTCTGACTACTCCCGACAGGCCTTGGGAATCCATCTCCATGGATTACATGTCTGGTCTTCCTTCAACCAAGCATGGGAATGAATGTGTTTTTGTGATTGTTGATCGATTTTCTAAGATGGTAGTTTTGACACCTTACAAGAAGAGAATCATAGTTGAGGTCACCGCTAAGATTTTATTTGAACGTTTTTGGGTTCATTTTGGGCTCCCACAATACATTATTTCGAATCGAGACAATAGGTTCCTGAGTACTTTTTGGTCCAGCCTATGGTCGATGATGGACACCAAGTTGACCAAATCAATTTCCTTCCACCCACAGACTAATGGAAAAACATAGGTGGTCAACATGATGATTTTCCATATCCGAAGATGTACAATTATAAACATCCACACACATGGGATGAGATCCTTCCTTATGTTAAGCATAGCTACAATAGATCCATCCAAAATTCTATTGGACCCAACCCTTTTCAGGTGTTCTTGGGGTTCCATCCACTGGTCCCCATTAACGTATCTCTACCCATTGCAGTTTCACAGGAAGAGTCATCCCATGCTTAGACCGAGGTGGATCGAGTAGCCAAATTTGTTGAAAAAATACAACACATTCAACAACAAGTTCATGACATTTTGCAGAAAACCAAAACCAAGTACAAGCAATGCCACGATCAAAATCAGGTACCACACAAGTTTCAGGTGAGAGATAAGGCATGGTTTCATTTGTAGAAAGAGAACCTCACAAGACCCCATCGAAATATCCACCCACTCCAATATGGACCTTACACCATCACCAAGGTTGTAGGTGAGAATGTTTTTGAATTAATTATTCCCCCTTTCCTTGGCTTGCACTCGGTATTTAATGTGGAATTGCTTCACCCATATTTTCCACCTCCCCTGGACACTTCGGATGCGCTCAATTACTTGGCCCCAACAAAACTCAATCCTGACTACATTGAATGGAAGAAATTTGATCGGATCAAGGACACCAAGATGAAGGGAACCCACTAGAAGAATACCCAACTCTATCGGGTCACCAAAGCAGGAAAACTTCTTCACTAGGGAAAATGGCTCACTAGAAGTTAGATTCAACAGAAGTTTCCCCATTTGATGGAGTAAATTGACACAATTGGGACCATTTATTCCTAAGGGAGGAGGACCGATCCAGGTGGATAATAGTTTCCACCCACATGTTCCACTAATTCAGAATGGTTCCACATCTTGGCAGTTTTTCTATGATTTATTGGGTCCCAAAATTTGATGTTTCTTTGGATTGGAAACACCTAGCATGAAGTAAAAGGAAAGGATGAATGAAATTGGTACTCCCTATCTAGACCTTTCTTATGAGGTATAAATCACCCCAAACAGATATTGTATGCAAAAGTTTCACCCCCAAGAAGTTGATGTATCAACTAACCACATCGAGGCCCACAAACCTTTTGGCGCTTCATCTTTTGGGGTTATGGTTTTGGATATTTAGGATTTTATCATTGATTCTTTATGTTTGAAGGCATTTCCAGACTCTTTGTAATCAACTTCTTTTGAATGAGCATAGCAGTCACATCTTTATTTTCATATATAAGCTACCACCATTCTAGCTAGCTTGTGTGCTTTGCATTTTACTGTCTTGTGTATTCTAGACAATCATTAATAGAATCTGAGTTTAACTATATATTGTGTTTCTTACAATATCTATGTGTGTTATATCTTTTCCTTCATGTCATTCTCAATATAATCTAGATCACGTCTCAAAAACGAAGTCAGATTCAAAATAATCAGAGGCTAAAATAAGTTGGTTTTCATAAATAAGATTACCTAAAGAGGAAGAAACAACTTGTCTCCTTATATTTGTTTCTAAAAAATAATCTTTATGGGTTTAAATAAGAATGTGCCAATTCTAGATTAGAATGAGACCTAGTGTGTCTCTTTTGAACTTTTTTTTTGAGAATGTGCAGTCCCAAAGTGAAATTCTTATTTTAAAGAATCAAATAGTTATGTCACTTTGTTCTTATTCACCTTCAAGAAACAATTTTTTTTTTTCATTTCCTAGGGAAAAATCTTCATTCCCCAGCAACAATGCAAATTAGGATTTTATTCCTTGAGATGTTACTGGAAGAGGAATTATGCTATGCATCTAGTGAGGTTAGATAACCTCCCCTATTTATGTTGAAATGGAAGATTTCAATTGCTAGAGGTGATATCTCTCAATATAAAAATATATTATAATAAACTCATTGGCACTAAGATGTTTTAAAGATTTTGATTTGAAAATCAAGAAAGATCTTATTCAACCAGCGATAAATCATTAAACACAATCAAAGGGAACATTTATTTTGACCAAACAGACATAAAAGTTAATGTATATGATAGATGCAGACGATTTCAAAGATAACCATATACTTTAGATACCAATGAGAGTGAAACTCGATGATACTTATAAATTTACAAACTAGTTTAAATAGTAAGAAGGTATGGAGGTATTTATCGTTCATTGATAAGATGTGAAAATGCATTGGGAATTAGATAAAGAATCTAGTGGTCAAAACTCAAACTCATTCATAGAACCATGAATAGGCCTCAAATATATTCATGATATGCAAAAAAAATTATCACATAAATGTAGAACGATGATAAATATCATGAACCATACTTACATATGCTATTAACTTTATACATACTCAAAATGTTGTAGAGAATTTCATTAAATAAACAAAGAGAAATAATAAATATCATAGTCTACATAAATGTTTCAGGATCTCATACAACATTAACAATCACAATAGGAAAAAGACATTGAGACTCAAAATTGATTTTATAACTGAAAATATAAAGAGTTTCACAAGGACTCCACAAATGAACAAGAAGAAGAGTAATGTGGAACTCGAGAAGTTTTATACAAAATACTAAAAAGAGATACATACTAGATAGCCAAAGCGGTGAATCTTTGAAGTCTATAAAAATTATATATATGTGTTATGCTTGTAGATTTTCAATAAAAACTAATTATCTTGACCATGCATATGAAAGTTCACTTTCAAAATTGTTGATCCCTTGCATTATCTATTAATGTGTGTTTTATACCCTTGCCTCAAGCCAACATCCTTCTTTTGTTTTATTATGTTGTCATTGATGTCAAAGGATTGATCTCAAAGGGTTGATGTCAAGTATTTTCATAGTGATGTGTTTGTATCATTGATATATTGATTATTGGTTATATGGTCATTGATGTAATTGTTGTCAAAGGGTTGATGTCAAGTGGTTTCATAATTATGTGTTAATATTAAAGGGAGTTGCATCATTGATTTCATGTCATGGTTGATAGGAAGAACCAAATGGATAAACTCCAAAGTGGTCCCCTTATGGTGAAATCCCTTACGAGAAGACGCTATTGGATAAAGTTAAGAAAGTGGTCCCCTTATGGTGAAAACACTCACTAGAAGACACTTTGTGAATTCCAAATGGTTAGGTGGTTGAGTAGCCCAGCAGTGTGGTTAGGGAACCCAAGTTTGATTGAGGAATAATGTAATGAAGATCAGTGAATTTGCAGGAGAAGTTATTCCATATGGATAGTATATGTCATGTTGTTTCCGTTGATATGTGGAACATCACATAACTCCTCACGGTTAGATATTTATGGCCATGTGAAGTTGGAGAACCATCATGAGTTATCTAGAAGCCCCTAGAAGGTCAAAAAAGTCAAATTATTATAGAATCTTCTAGAATAAATTGGCCAATCAAAGTGGTTAGTCATGGGTTAAGTGGTTGCAACAAGAAAACAATTAAAAATAAATTAGTTGCAACTAGAAGTGGAGAGTTTATTATTTGTGGATAAAGTGGTTGTAAGTGGACAAAGTGATTAGAAGTGGGTTAGCCCCAAAAGAAGGAAGTTGGGTAAGTTGGTTAGAAGATAAACCCTAGAGGAAGCTACTTGGAGAAGCATAAATAAGAGAGAAAGGGTATCTTATGAGTATGATCTTTGAGCATATTGAATATCCATTTGTGAAAGGTTATTTGGGCATGTATTATTGATACAACAGAACCAGGGAAACAAAATTGCAGTAGAAAAACCGCGACAGCAAAACCTTGGCAGCAAAACCACAACAACAAAACCACGACAACAGATTTGGCAGCTGCGTAAAGTTGGTAGTTCGGTAACCACATCAGATTTGCATATTGGAATTGTTCCAATTGTTGCATAGTGTGGTATATCTCTTGATGATTTATACATGATTAAAGGTATGGTTTTGGCACATGGTCTTGTGTAAGGGTTTATGGTATTTGGTTTATGGAGAGTATGGTGTATTGATAGAGGTATCTTGTTGGTTAACTTGGTGATATTGTGCATATGGTTGAGATTTGACTAGATGATTGATATTTGTGAGTAGATCAAATTTGGATGATGACATTGATGAGACAGGGTTGAGGTTACAGGTTGTTGTGACAATTTGTGTTGTGCATAGTTGATGCACTTGTCTTGGTATAGAATGTTGGTACAGTTTGACAAATTTCTTTCTGTCTACAACCTGGATCTTGTACTTGAGGGTTGGATTCCTCTTCTCAATTGGTGTTGAGATCTGCAGGTTGGGTGTTGCATTGAGAGTCGGTACTATCTTTGAGTCGGTGCTCTTTATAGTTGGTGTTGATAAACCCCTGAGATTGTAGTCTCTTGTAACACATAGTACAAAAATTTAACACATATATATATGGTGTTCTTTGTGTTCACTATTGTGATGATTCATAGTTCCTTATTGTTGATGTATGTTGTTGAGATATGTTTACATGCAAGCAACTATGTATGAATGGAAGTAATGAGTAAATGGTGATTTCTAACTAAATTTTTGTAAGAAGTGTACAAAGAGCCTCACACTGATTCACCCCCCCCTTCTCAATGTGGTCGGTGTGTCCAAAAATTGGTATTAGAGAAAGCCTTCATCATAAGCCTTACAAGCTTGAAGGAGATCCATGGACACACAAATGAATGAACATGCATATGAAGTTCCTCTCTTTGATGAGACAGATTACTTGGCGTGGAGAATAGAAATGAAAGGGTGTTTGAAGGAAAAAGGAGTAGGTGTTCAGAATATAGTTGTTGTTGGACCAGTTCCCTCAAAGAATCACTCAAAAATTGTAACAAAGAAGAATAATGCAGTAACACTCAAGACCATCTTCATTGGACTCTCAAATTTTGTCAAAGAAAGAATAGGACAACATTCCTCTGCCAAGGACCTATGGTTGAAGCGAAAGAAGGTATATCAAGACAACTCCATCATGGATAATGAAGGTAAAGAATATCCAAAATATTTTGATTGCAATAATTCTAAGTGTGATAATGTTGAATGCTCTCATGCAAATAGAGAACAAGATATAGTAGAAGTTTGTTTAGATGAAGAGGAATATTTTTTGAATTTTAAAGAAAAAGTGTTATCTGAGTTAGGTGAGGTTAGCATGGAAATAGGACATTATTCAATTGCTTCTGAGTATCTTGAAAAATACACTAAGGAAGTCCTATAAAAGTACTCAAGGAATACCATGGCACTAAAGAAGATACTCAAATAACAAGAAGAAAGTAAAAAGACTCAATTAGAAGAAAAAGAAGAAGAGATCAAAAGACTAAAGAATGAAATAATTAGTCAAGAAGAAGAAAACAAGAAGGTAAATCATGAGCTTAGAAAAAGCATTGAAGTCAATGTCAATCTAAATACCCAAATTGAAGAAGTCAAAAGGATAGAAGAACTATTGAAGAATTGATTAAATGAAAATGAAGAGTCATGCCATAAGTTGGAAGCTGAATTTGTTGATCTCAAAAAGAAGGTAGAGAAGTCAAACACTCACATCAATTTCATGAACAATTAAACAATCTTGGATGAAATCCTACATATCCAAAGATCTCCAGATGATAAATCAGGTCTTGGATACAACAAGCAAGCTTCTCACTTTGAAGCTAGCACTTCTAAGAAGCATGAGGTAAGCCCTTCATTCTCAAAAAGTGGAAGAAAAGTTGCAATTCAAGCACCTACACAAAGCAAGGAAACATTCAGAAGAACAGATCAAAGAAGACATCAAAAATCCATCTTTACACCTCAAAGCAAATTCGTAAGAGAGACACCTTCAAGGTGGACACCAAAGAAAAGGTATGAAAATGTTTTTCATGGTCATTGCTTCTCATGTAATGAATATGGTCACAAAGCTTTGGATTGTAGACATTATGCAAGGAGATATGTTGGAAGACACCATAACATCCTAAGATGTTGGAGATGTAATCAAGTGGGACACATTGTTGCTCATTGTCCCACCATGAGATGTTACAACTGCAGTGTGTTTGACCACAAAGCTCAAGATTGTTGGAATTCAATGAGACAATCAACAAGGAGTGCTTCATATATCATGGCAAGAAGAGCACATGTAACTTGGAGGTACAAGTACAAAGAAATCAAGAAACTCTCAAAAGTGGATGAAGAAGACTGAACAACCAGACATGAATGAAGGAATAAAGAATCAAGAAAGCTTCACTCTTTCTGAAGCATATGCAGCCTCTTGTGGGAGAATTCATGTACATATGCGAGTGACCTATAGAAAGGTCACGTACATATGCAAGTTGTTCGTGGAAAAGGCCACGTACCTATGGAAAAATACCTAAGAAGAGGAGTGTACAAATGAGTTGTAGCATGGTTTGATGGTATAACTCTGTTTTGCAGGATCTGACATGGTTTGTTGTAGGTTTTCATGATTATATGCGTGCATGTGTATTTAATGTATGTATGGTGATGAAATATGGTTGAGTGTTGAAGATTATCTATCTTGGATGCATCATACAAACTTTAGTTTGTGGAGTGATGCATTCCTGATAAGGTATACTATTGTTTATGTTCTCAGTGATGTTATGGCACCTTGTCTATGAGATATATCATGATGATGTGATGTTATCTAGATATATATCATTGATATATTGAGGGACACTCTTAGTACATGTTTAGAGGTACTATTGGCTGCTTAGTACTTGTTGTAGTGAATGGTTGTTGAGGCAGATCTGTCATGGTACATGGCTGGTACATATGTGAGCTCCATTCATATATATTATGATGTATTGTTAGAGGCATATTTGTTGGATGTCTTGGTGCATTCATTTTGCATGTGTTTGAGCTACATATTGGGACATGTAGTACATCATGGTGGTTATGTTGTACATCATTGATGAGTCATAGCTTGATCTATAGTTGATGTATGATTGGTACATACTTGGTACATTGGTTGAGGCACTTGCTAGCAATATGATTGGCACATGGTTTATGTTGATATGGCATACATGTGGTTCATCTTGTTGAGGTTTGGTGCATGGTTGATGCAATTGCTTTGGTACATGATGTATTGGATGATATAGTTGAAATGCTTGGTTGATATATTGATGGTTGAGATACATGGTTGTGGCACTTGATTCATGGTAGAGGCATTTCATGAGTGCTATGACACCTGTTTGAGGAACATGGTTGGCATGTTGGTAGAGGCATATGGTTGGCACACGGTTGGAACATGTTCTTGGCATATGGTTGATGCACTCCATTAATGATATCTTATGGTATATTGTATGGTATTGATGTACATAGTTGGTGTACATGGGTGTTGGGCATGGTTGGCACACAGTATGGCACAGGATGCACATGGTTGATTCTTTGTTCATGATTCTTTATCCATTGTTGGAATATCTTTTGCTTCATGATGTATGGTATGGCATGATTGTGATGCATGGACAAGTCCAAGGATCATCATAGGAAGAGAATATCATGCTTGAGAATTTGATCTATGTTTCAATTGAGTAGTAGCATTTGCAGCGAAAGCATATTGTAGTGGTAGCATATTGTTCATCTTGTAATCTTGTAGAGAAGATAGGGGGAAAGATACCCACAGGGGGATTTATTCTTCTTCTCATGATTGGTTGCAACAACATGATTACAGGAGGAGAGATGATTGGCATCTATTCCATCATCATTTCATCAGAGTGATATCCCTTTTCCAAAGGGGGAGAGATTATTTAGAGGAATCTCAAAGGCATTCAAACAGGGAGAGCAACCCTAAGGAGATTTCAGGTAGGGGGAATATCCCCAAGGAGAGAACTACCCTTTTCCATTGATGTCAAAGGGGGAGAGATAATCACATTGATGTGGCAAGATGAACATTGATGAGGAGCGATGATCATAGAGGGAGCATGAGCATTTCCATGTCCAAGTGTCTTAGTGTTTCCATCAATGATTGGTGTTGACATCAATGTTGGTGTTTCCATCAATGTCAAAGAGGGATATTCTTGTACTATGTTGTCATTGATGTCAAAGGTTTGATGTCAAGTATTTTCATAGTGATGTGTTTGTATCATTGATATATTGATTATTGGTTATATGGTCATTGATGTAATTGTTGTCAAAGGGTTGATGTCAAGTGGTGTCATAATGATGTGTTGATATTAAAGGGAGTTGTATCATTTGTGTCATGTCATGGTTGATAGGAAGAACCAAATGGATAAAATCCAAAGTGGCCTCCTTATGGTGAAATCCCTAAGAGGAAGATGCTCTTGGATAAAGTTATGAAAGTGGTCCTCTTACGGTGAAATCCCTCACAGGAAGACACTTTGTGAAGTCCAAATGGTTAGGTGGTTGAGTAGCCCAGCAACATTGTTATGGAACCCAATTTTTATTGAGGAATAATGTAATGAAGAAAAGTGAATTTGTAGGAGAAATTATTTCAAATAGATAGTATATGTCATGTCGTTTTTTGTGATATGTGGAACGTCACATAACTCCTCACAGTTAGAGAGTTATGGCCATGTGAAGTTGGAGAACCCTCATGAGTTATATAGAAGCCCCTAGAAGGTCAAAGTATTCAAGGAGGTCAAAGAATTCAAATTATTCTAGAAGCTCCTAGAAGAAGTTGACCAGTCAAAGTGGTTAGTCATGGGTTAAGTGGTTGCAATAAGAAAACAATTAAAAATAAATTTGTTGCAACTGGAAATGGAGAGTTTACTGTTTGTGGATAAAGTGGTTGTAAGTGGACAAAGTGGTTAGAAGTGGGTTAGCCCCAAAAGAAGGAAATTGGGTAAGTTGGTTAGAAGATAACCCCTAGAGGAATCTACTTGGAAAAGTATAAATAAGAGAGAAAGGGTCTCTTATGAGTATGATCTTTGAGCATATTGAATATCTATTTGTGAAAGGCTATTTGGGAATGTATTATTGATACATCAAAACTGCGGCAACAGAATCGTGGCAGCAAAACCATGATAGCAGAATCGCGGCAGCAAAACCGCGACAACAGAATCACGACAGCAAAACAATGGCAGCATATTTGGCAGCTACAGAAAGTTGGCAGTTCGGTAACCACATCAAATTTGCATATTGGAATTGTTCCAATTGTTACATGGTATGGTATAGGTCTTGATGATTGCTACATGATTAAAGGTATGGTTTTAGCACATGGTCTTGTGTAAGGGTTTACGGTATTTGGTTTATGAAGAGTATGGTGTACTGCTAGAGGTATCTTGTTGGTTAACTTGGTGATATTGTGCATATGGTTGAGAGTTGACTTGATGATTTATCTTTGTGAGTAGATCAGATTTGGATGATTATATTGATGAGACAGGTTGAGGTGATAGGTTGTGGTGTGCATAGTTGATGCACTTTTCTTGGTATAGATTGTTGGTACAGTTTGACAGATTGTTTTCTGTCTACAAGTTGGGTCTTATACTTGAGGGTTGGATTCCTCTTCTCAATTGGTGTTGAGATCTGCAGGTTGGGTCTTGCATTGAGAGTTGGTTCTCTCTTTGAGTTGGTGCTATTTTCAGTTGGTGATGATAAAACCCTGAGATTGTAGTCTCCTGTAACACATAATACAAAAAAATTGCACATGTATCTGGTGTTCTTTGTGTTCATTATTGTTATGGTTCATAGTTCCTTATTGTTGATGTATGTTGTTGAGATATGTTTACATACAAGGAACCAAGTATGAATGGAAGTAATGAGTAAATGGTGATTGCTAACTAAAGTTTTTTAAGAAGTGTAAAAAGATTCTCACATTGATTCCCCCCGACCCCCCCTCTCAGTGTGGTTGATGTGTCCAACATTTTTAACTTAATGACAAATAACCCAAAAATGGACATTGTGGAAGTGAAAAAAATAGTTAGGGCTTACATGTATAATACATCACATTCTTCCATAAATATTGACAACATCACGTGATATTCAATCTTGTTACAACATCCTTATCCTTTTGATTTATTGGTTGTTGAAGAAGATGTCTTATTGGAAGTCATTATCAAGTCATTAAAAACCAATCATGCCATATTCATTTATAAATCACCAATTTTAGGTGGCGTGGTTTTCTTTGAATAACAATGATGAGTCAACCCACATTTGTGAATAACAGCCAATGATAGTTGTCCTCACTATTAGTTGACAACCCAATTATGATAAATTTTGCCACCTTCAACATCAATTAAGTACAAATTCAAAATCTAAATCTTAACCCTCTTTAAAACATTAACAATGCCTTGACCATGAGATAGTCCTCCAATTGAATATGCATATTTATGTATAAAATATGGAATTTATATGCAACACATAGTTAGAATATTATACTCATATCAAATAAAGAATAAACAATTTTAACATGAATTACAAAATTTTGGTGTAATCCATAGCTTTTAATTTTAAGCTTGGATTCCTTACTTCCACAATTAATTGCATAATGAGAAAGTTGCTAACATGATATCCTCTCCTTTATGGAGGAATCATCTTTCACAAAACATATATGATATCCTCTCCTTTATAGAGGAATCATCTTTCACAAAACATATATGATATCCTCTCCTTTATAGAGGAATCATCTTTCACAAAGCATATGATAGGATGGGCATTATAAAGACAAGAGAAAAAGTTTCATATGGTTAATGGTGGGGTTTTCTCTCCTTAAAAAGTATTACTATGGTGTTAGTTTGTGAGACCTTATACAATTATAAAGTTTGAGATCATTTTTTTATGAGTTGTTATCATTATTTAAGTTTGTGAGACCTTATACAATTATAAAGTTTGAGATCATTTTTTTTATGAGTTGTTATCATTATTTATTAATAAGTTGTTAATATGTTCACACTCTTTAGTGTACAAGGTAATTACATCTATGTATTATAAATTGATATTGATATCATTAGATAAATATAATATAGAGATGACAACCAATATTCTTGAGTCATGTTTCATTATATACTCTAACATGATACCAAAGTTTTTAAGTCTTGAGAACCTAATAACTCATTCATGGTAGTGATCTATGAGAGATAACATGTTTTAAACAATGAAATGTTTTATTGATTCATGGTGAGAAAGTTAACTAAAAGTCAATCATTGTCCACAATAAAAATAAATTTTATTGATTCATGGTGAGAAAGTTAACTAAAAGCCATCATTGTCCAAAATAAAAATAAAGCAAAGAAGTCATGTTATAATTAATTCGTTGTTGATTTAATTGGGGCTTTTTTTTTAATATATCTTGGAAAATAGTTTATTTACATCTTGCATGGTAAATCTCCCTTATTGATTCATGAGAAAATTAAGGGAAAGCCAACATTGTCCAAAATAAAACAAATAAGTTGTGTTATAATTAATTCCTTGTTGATTTAATTGGCGATTTTTTTTTAATATATCTTGGATAATAGTTTATTTACATTGTGCATGGTAAATCTCCCTCGTGTCAAGAAGGAAATAAAATGGTAACTCAGATCATGAAGAGAAGACTCCAAAGCTCCAACAACTTCCGAGTTCTTTGGAATTGCTCCTCTCTGTGTTTGTGTTTGCAGGCTGATCGTGATTGCCAAACCCTAGGTTTCAAATTTCCGAAATCTGAACATTGGACGAACGTCATTTACAACTTTAACGCAATGGTAGAGTTCCAAATTATCTTTCCCATCAGATGATGTAAAAGGAAGCCATTGCCAAGAAATATTTTCAGTCTGTAATGGAGGGCGCGCGCTTCTTCAAATTAGAGATGTCCGACGACGGCATGATGAGAGGCAAACTCCCTGTGAACGCCTAGACATCATCAGGCTTCTTCGGAATGTCTTTGGCAGGTCTGGGGTGTTTCTCAAACGCAGCACCCTGAACAAGAGGGCCTTTCGGAAGCCCTAATATGTCATGGATGATACAAATTTTTTGGGATCCTTTTGCAGAGGCTTGCTTCAGGTTGCAGTGGCTGCGGATTTCTGCGCTGCAGAGAGTAAGGAGGAAAAGCCCACACACTAGAGAGAGACATCGATCCATGAAAAAGAAAAAAGATTCATTCCGCAGGTGAACACACAGCTCGATGAATAGATCCCAGGAAACAAGAATTTTGAATTGATGATTTTATTCCAAGAACATGAGTAAAAAGAAAATAAAAATAATTTTTTATTGGACAATTGTCTACAATCAATCACTTTTTAAAGCATGAGATGGATTCATGACGTTATATCCCACATGCATAAAGCATGACCAGTTATTACTTTATGATGCCACAAATTGAGAATGTATAATCAGAGATAACATTTGATAGGAAAACTTGGAAAACATTAGATGGCTTATCCTCAAATTGAAATTAACCTTGCTTGCTGAGTGGCATGGTATTATAATCTCATTGGTATGGCATTATAATTTTATTATTGTAATCAACCCAACCACCAATTGGCTACAATTAGGAGAGCACCTACCCATTGTTACTTTAGAGGTGAGATAGTCATTTCAAGGGGTTGTTACTTTAGAGGTGAGATAGTCACCTCAAGGGGGAATCTCGATGACCATAAGGGGGGATTGAGATGGAAAATGATAAGTATGAATGGATGTCCCTAGACATCAATTCTAAATGGTAAATGGTATGAGGAGCTTGGAAAAGAGTCTTCGGAAAGGTTAAGGGTTTCCAAGTAATGGTATGAGGAGCTTGGAAAAGAGTCTTCGGAAAGGTTAAGGGTTTCCAAGTGAGTTGAGTGACCCACCGAGAGTAAAGTACCTTCCCGAGACACAATGAAAACCAAGAATACTTGTAATATGTTAGTTGGACAAGCAAGTTAAGCTTGTTGTCCCTAATTGCAGAAAAAGTAAATGATATATATCAACTCATAAAATATAGTAAAGGCTACAAAATAAGTTCTAAAAGTATGATTGAATAAGCAAGAGACAAGCTAGTTGAGGCTAACTCAATGCAACAGTGAAAACAAAAGCTTGTTGCACAGATATTTATCATCCTTATGGCTTTAGAAAACCAAGTTTTATAGCAGAAAAATCAACCAATGAAAACTACTCTAATTAGCTGAACAAGTGTGCTAGGGTTAGTAGAGAGTTAGGGCAAAATTAGGGGTTAGTCCTAGGGTTAGTTTAGGAGTTACTAGGGGTTAAAGGGTTAGATTTTCTGCAGCCTTATGGATGTAGGTTAGTTTTGTAATAGCAACAAGAATTAATGGTTAAAAGGGGACGCCTCAATGAGGCAAGAGAGCCAAAGGCTCAAGGAACAACTTCTCAAAGAGACAACTTCAAAACTTGAAAATTTCATGTTTACCAAGTCAGCAATTTACTTCTCCAATGCAACAAGTAATGACTAGTGCCTTTAATGATTGGGTTAATGGAGTCAAACAAAGAATGAGCTAGAGGTACTACCTCCTTCAGGGTGTAAATCCTCTTACTTCCCAAGGCAAGTATCTCTAGCTAGGGTTTCCTAATGTTACGAGGAAAATCTTTCTATGGCTAGCGTGAACCACAACAGATGAAAATGACTACAAAAATCAACTCTATCCCAATAACATGCTATATAAACCAATGTGCGAGGAAGATAAGAAGGAGGCCTACCTCGTCCAGATGTTTGATGATGTCCATCGTTGAGCACTTTGACCCAAAGCTATATATACCTGCAACAAGTTCTCAACAAACAAGCAAAAACAAGCATATGGTGGCAATATAAAAGGATAGCACATTAGATAGCATAATCTATCAATACACATAACAAATACGCCCATGGATAATAACTCATATATTTTCAAGATATCAATTAGATGGGAAATGAGTATTTCTATTAATAAATGATCAACAGAAGTGAAAATATTACAGACTTCTGTGTCGGCACGGTTCAGAACTGAGAAACTAAGTTCCTTCTAGCTAGGCCTCCACTACTTCAATCCTCCACCAAAGGCAAGCTCATAGAAGGAGAATAATGAGGTTATCCATCAATAAGGGAAGAGCTTGGGGGTTGAACACTGTGTTCAAACTTAAAGGACAAAGGAATGCAGACTCAATATGAAGTAAATAATTTCTCCATAGTAACTTTGCTCTCAAAGTTGAATTCTCTCCTCTTTTCCATAGCTCGGAATTGACCCATTTATAGACTTCAAAATGGAACTGAAGGGCCGAGTCAGAACGTTTCCAGTATATGGAAGGCCAAGGATCAAAGATCTCCTATCGTAGCATGGAAACCCGGGATTTAATTTTCATTTTCTGGCACAAATCCCGATGTACACGCGTTGTAGTGGAGCAGCCTGCGTATACGCTTGTTGTAGAGTGTGCAAGATGCGTACAAGTGGAAAAAATTGTATTTTTGCCTTTGGATTTTATCAATAGGGAAAGTAAGTCTACATAGGGAAATAGAATAAGGCCCTCTCTGCAACATTGCATAGGATGAGGCAAATCTTGCTTTAACAGATGCCCCCTAATGTGTGAGGTCAGAGGAGTATCTGTGATTGTCGAAATACATTACAAACAACCTAGAAGTGAAGTGGTAGGGAACCAACTAGATGAACTCAGTTTCTCATTACATTATGTATTGACTTTGCATACATGGCTGCCAAAAATTACACTGCAGATCCATGTGAAAATATACCAAACAAGTGTTCATGGCCATGAATAGGCAAATGCAAATGCGGTTACATGCCAATAGTTGTCATAGTCATGAACAAGGCCTAGTAGAACCAGTCTCAAAACTAATCTGAAGATATATGTATACCATGGAGTACAATCTGATCTCCCATGATCACTGAAGTCATATAGGTACTGGTCCAATGAAAAGGAAGCAACAGCTCCAGAAAGTTGCAGCCACATAGTGATGTCTTCAAGTCTTCTACACAATCTGCCAAAGGTGCAAGTTTACATCATGTGAATAAAGGAGTTGAGGTCGAACACAATGAGACATCATTTGATTATCGTTCATTGATGTATACCGTTAACAAACACGAGACAACCTACCGATAATGAAAGTAGGTATCAAGGCACCGAGTACATTCTTATAAGTAATAATAGAGGAGTCGGTGTCGAACACCTGAAGAATCTATTGATCATGAGACATTGATGTATTCCCAACTGTCGATGGTGAGAGAGCCTGCCACTGATGACTGCAAGCCTCAAGGTACTCATAAGACTCTAGATCTCGTTTCCAGAATAAATGAGTTGAATTCGATGGAAAGAGACCCGTTGAAAGGAGAGAATTAAGGCATCTCTCATCAATCAACACGAGGTACAAAGTAGGAGCTTCATGATTTGGTGGAAATTGGACAAAGGACTTGTTCATGAACTGACAACCCTGTGCATCTTTTTTGTGTGCCAAGTGCAAGTGATACACGAAAAAAACCCTCTGAATGGAAGCCAATGATGAAAATTGTTGACAAAGGAGAGGAAACCGCTAATAAGGCTAATGGCATCCAAGACACTGCATGAATCCCAATGTGTGAATAGATGTCTTGTCATTGAACACAAGGGAAACCACCCAATCAACAATCAATGATGAAATGTTGACTGTTGGGTTCAAGGTTACCTACCAATGGTGAAAGTAGGGCTAGGGTGCATGATAGGACTACAGTATCATGTGATTCTGAGACAAACTGAGGATATGGCCGACATGCAAAGTCAAGAGTTCTAAGGAGTGGACGACACAGGTTGATAAACTTCCTTTGAATAAGAGCATGAGACATATGGAGGACTCTGACAGCATAGACCCAATGATGAAACCATGAGATGAAGGAGGCATCAATGAAATTCTCTATAGGGACTGGAAGATTAACCAGTCGGTAGAGAAGACTCTGTAACGAGCTCAGCTTCCTAAGGCCATGCAAATCCCAAAATTATGATAATGAATGGACTCAATAACTTTGTGTTGTGTTCAAAGGAAACACGACTGTTGCTGATACAAGATAATAGTCCCTTCCCACCCGTCTTTTTTTTTGGTTTTTCATAGACAAATGAATGTTATGATACTAAGGAGGAAACGAGTGTCACAAGTAAGCAAAACTAGTTCCAGCAGTGGAACATACCTATGCTCAATGCATGGAAGTGCATGTGGGAGATGGACACTCGGGGGAATGTTCCCTCCTAGGTATGGGGTGTCAAATTGCAAAGGATATAAACAAGGCTCTACTTGGTTGAGGATGCAAAAATGCTGAGGAAAACGGTTTATAACTCAAAGCGAGAACCGGCTATAGGCTCAATACTGCAAGCAGGAGCATGAGATGCAATCACAACTTAACACCAAAAAATGTCATTTTTATGTCTTTTAGTCTACTTGGTGTGAAAAAGGGATAAACTTGTGCCAAATAGATGTATTTTCAAAACTAATTTATGAGTGTGAAAAAGACAAGTTCACTAGACGATCTTTTCATTTTTTGATAATGAGTTGGAAAAGAGATTAACTAAGACTCACGACCTTTCAAGTCCAATTTAACGAGTGTGAAAAGGAAAAATCACTCGGTAATCTTTTCACTTTTTAAAGATGATTTGGAAAATAAATTAAATTAAACTCGTTGATGTTGTTCTAAGAAGCCTGTAATGGGGGAGGCCAAGGCTCCTGTGCAGGACTTCTGTGAAAGATCAGCAACTTACGAAGAGCTGACACAAGCTTGAGAAAACCAAAATCTTTCCAAGTCAAGGAGGATAAAATACTTGCAGAGGTTACCTTATCTACAATATATCTAAGAATGTCCCTTATCTGGAAGGGTTTAGAAGAAGGAATTTGAGGCTCTACAAGATAATTCCAATCAAAGGAAACCACCCTATAACTTGGAGGGAGCATACTCGAAGAGAGTGGAATGCTCCCTAGTGAAGAAGGTACAGAACTAGAAATGCTAAGGACATGGTCGAAGGACGCATCACCCTCCAAAAGAAGAGTGGGATTGACCGAACATTGCATAGGAGATGTCACTTCCTTAGGCTTGTCACTCTCCAAGAGAAGAGTGGGATCGACCGAAGATTGCATTGGCACGACCACTTCTTCAATCATTGGTTGAACAGGATGTGAGACCACAAGTTCAAGGGATGCATCATCCCCTAAAGGAAGAGAGGTGTCAACCAAAAATTGCATTAGCATGACTGTTGTATCAACCAAAGAATGTTGGGAAGCCAAAGATGACTTAGAACCCGAAGGACCCCCAGGAAAGGACCGCGCTTCTTGTACCACAACAGTAGCAAGGCACAAACAAGTAAGGTGATCTCCTTTGCAAAGCCTACAAAGGAACTTGGGATTATGTCTTACATGACTAGGATTCTCAATCGTATGAATGCCCCCAGCACGACTTGCAATGGTTGGTGACACGCTCCCAGCATGACTTGCAGAGGCTGGTAGCAAATATCCAACATGACTAGCAGAGGTTGGTGATGAATCCCCAACATGACTAGCAGAGGTTGGTGATGTATCCCCAACATGACTAGTAGAGGTTGGTGATGTATGTGCAGTGTGACTAGAAATGACTAGATTTGTGCCCCCAGCATGACTTGCAGTGGCTAGTTGTTGGTCTTCAACATGACTAGCAGAGGTTGTTGACCAATCTCCAACATGACTGACAGAGGTTGGTGATATAATTCCAATATGTGACTGACCCTCACAAGACGAAGTCGAGGAAGGTAGGTTCCAAGGATCACTAAAATAGGAAGTGCGGAAAGGAACGGACCTCCCTGTCGAGACAGGCCTACTGGACATGGCATAGACGTGGTGACTCGGTGTCGTGAAGTTGAAAGTACCCATAAGGGAAGAATGCATTTTGACACTGATATTCTCAGTTGTCGGCTGAGAATTGTCTATCATAGTGATCGACGGTCCAGTAGATGCATTAGGATTATAACACACAAAGGATAACTGATCGATCATCATGATCATCCCTTCATGAGGAAAACAAAGAGTACGGAAGATGGACGTCACGGCGACGATCATAGCATAAGTCCAATTGTGACCTAGTAACAGGTTATAATTGAGAGGCGCATCAACTACCTCTACCTCCACCTCTACCATCTTCCCACCTAGATGGACCGGAAAGGCAGTGAAAATACCGTGACGGCGGAAGGAATGACCGTCAAAAGGAGTCAACATGTTCGATGACTTGGAAAGAGTCGGAGAACTGAGAGCTTTCTAATAGACCAAGGACATCACACACGTAGCAACGCCTTCATCAACAATCGCACGTTTGATGGTATACTTTGAGTACTCCATGTGGATTTGGAAAGCCACATGGTAATGCAAGCGAGACTTAACATCTGTGATGTCAAAATTGATAAATTTTGAGCCACTGGGTTCTAGAGATCCTAAAGCAGAGATTAAGGCATTCCTTTGTGAAGGACACATATGGAGTGTTGATATAATGGTAGCTTCGGGAGGTATGAACCTCTATTGTGACCTATGACGAGACTAGAATCCTCCGGAAGGAAGAAAAGAATTGAAGGAAACCCTGGACAAGTTGTCGACTGAACAAATACATTTAAATTGAATTTATTGATACCCAGAAGGAGAAGTCGGCCCCAGTTAGCCTGCCCAGTTCACTATAAATATAGGGCGCCAGTTTCATTATTTATCATCTCGGCAGTTGCAGTGAGAGCTAAATCTGCGCAGGCAGTTGTAGGCAGCAGCAGTTTGGTGTGCAAGTTTATGGGAGAGCTGGAAAGTGGTGCGCTAGCTTCTGGGTGGGATCATCTGTTCAGCTTAGTTTCTATTTTCTTGCTTGGTGCATTAGCCTCTCTTGGCTATTGGATTGCTACCAGGATTCTCTTCTCAGTCAAGGTCAAGGTGCTC
>ML839169.1:67439-84403 GCA_009831015.1 Picea engelmannii | reverse complement strand
AGAAATGCAAGCCTTACTTGTTCAAGAAATCTAACCATTTCTTACCAAGCCAATTCAATGGTGACTTTTTCTGCTGAAAATCATCTTCTTGTGAATCATCTTGACTCACATCGATGATGGAATCTCCTCTTCCATTCTTGCCAGTCTTTTTATCCATCTATTTCTTGTACTGTGAATGAGTGGTTGGATGCATTGTCCAACATTGGTCAATGAGATGACCCCTCTTCTGGTAGTGAGTACAAATCTTTTGCATCTTCTTTTCAAGTTGCCTTTGCTTGGAAAGTTTCCTGAATGTGGTCAATCTTTTCCAACATCTTGAAACATGATGGTTATCTAAACCACAATATGTACATGGACTTTTTCTTCCATTTTTACATGAAAATTTACCATGCTCAACATAATAAAAAGCAATTGAATTATAGGCAGAAATATAACTAGAACATTCACCTTTATCGCTTTCTTGAGGAGGTGAATTTCAAGATTTACTAGCTCTCTTTTGAAGACCAGAAAAAATGTTCTTGTCCTCATGGCTCTCACAACTCTCTTGTTTCCCACATTTTCATTCATCTTGAACACACACTTTGCATGCTTGAGAGATTGAACTTGAAACAAAAGTCCTTGAACATTCACCTTTATCACCTTCTTGAGGAGGTGAATTTGAAGAGTTACTAGCTCTCTTTTGAAGACCAACAATAGTGTTCTTGTTCTTATGGTTGTCACAAGTCTCTTGTCTCACACATTTGCATTCATATTGAACACACACTTTGCATGCTTGAGGGATTGAACTTGCAACAAAATTTGTTCTTGGAACTATTTCCCTTGTCTCCTCAACTTTGGAATATGCTGCATCTTTCTGTTCATATCCAAGACCCCTATACTTGGGCCTCTCCTCAACAACAATAGGCTCAACAATGTCTTGTGCATGTTTTCCTAACCCTCTACCTTTATACCCCATTTTTAACAATAACTTGGACCCTATTCCTCTTATGTGATTTTCAAAAACACCAAAGCATTCATCTTGATAGGAATTTGAAGAAAAACTAGCATTACATACCTCATGTTCATGCATGTACTTGGTAAGGGTTTCCTTTGCCTCATGAAGCTGAGTCTCCATCTCATGAAACTTTTCAAGAAGATAGTGCTTCTCCTCCTTCATGGCCATCAACTGCTCTTGAAGGACAATGCTCTCCTTCCTATCTTCCCACATCTCTTACACCATATCTCTCATGGTTACAAATGCCTTCAACATCTCTTTGTCAAAGAACTTGGCTAATGAAGATGTATGAGAACTTTCATTGTTTGAAGCTTCCTCCATCCTTGCAAGATATCAAACTTTAACACAAAACTTGCACAATAATACCAACGACTAAATCTCTAGCTATCAATGGCAATCACATGAGAAAAACTATGCTTTGATACCACCTGATCTAAAAATAGGGGGCTAACTTGTTTTTCTATGCAAGCACTCTCTACTCCATTAAAACAAACTTCAAGACCTTGCTCAATGTCTTAGTTGTGCAAGAGGATTTATGTGTCAAGTTTAGGCTTCTTTTATTTGTTTATGTGTGAGGTTTTTCAAAGGTTAAATATGTTGTTTAAATAATACAAAAACAAACATAAATTGCAACAAAATATAACCAACAAAACTCACAACAATAACAACACGATAAAAGAGTTCACCCCCAACTGGGCTACATCTCCTTGCCTCCATCAATGGACTAGGCTCTCTGGGATTAGTTTGTCTAAAATTATTTTACAAGTTATTTCTCAACTCTGATGGATTTACTGACTATACCATTGGGTTTATAATACATAAAACCCCAAAAATGACTGTTAGAACTCTGAAAACATACCATGGCTCATTTGGGCATGACCTCTTCTACTGGTGGCCTTGAGATTCCCTGAGCTTCCTTGTGGAAAAAACACTTGTAACAGTCCTCAAATACCTTTGCAACCTGTTTTAATGCGTTCATAGCATATCAATTAGTCAAAAATGACTATTCAGTCACTGAAAATGGACTTTGGCTCCCCTGGGCATGGCCTCCTTCAATGGTGGCCCTAAGATCCCTAGAGCTCTTTGAAACTTCCCTGTACAAAAACATAAAATAGAAGTATCCAAATGCCTTTGAAACCTGTACCAATGGATTCAAAACATCCAAAACCCCTAGATGTTCTTTTTTGACACCTCATTTGGCCAAAAAATGAAGAAGATAGGCCTCCTGCCATTTTCCTCCTTTAATGGTGTTGTCTCTGGTTCACCAAAACGCACTCCTTCTGAGTAACCCAACTCCTGGGAATTTTTCCGTGCCTAAACCCAGTACACGCACTCATTCTCATGATTGGTGCTAAACTGTCTCACCGTTAGCGGACTTAGGGCCTTGAAGGGCAGAGGTGTTGGGCGCATGGTGGGCCATATGGCCATGTCCCAACATGAAAATAGGCCCTCGTTAGCAAAAGTCTTTGTGGACTCGACAAGTGTTGGGAATTGAAATAACCATTTGAACAAAAATCCGTGCGCAATTCAGTGTGTTGAGGTCATATGGTAGGTGTATAAAACCAGGGTTGGGGCTAAGCCCTAGCCCAAACCCCACACTAACCTTTGACATAACCGAATTTAAATATATATCAAAACATATATATATTAAGAACTAAAGCGTGGGCTAGTGGTAGCCTAGACTATGTGAAATATTGAGTCGTATGGATGCCCGGGGTTCGACTCCCACAGACTCCACATTAATTTTTAAACCAAACGATAACATCAAGGTGCCACATGGCAGCCCATGTCTGGACCACGTGGCACCATACCATTTGTCAACAAGATGCCACGTGTCGAAACCAAATTCCCCCACATCTTCCACTCAACTATCCAATCAACACCTACCATGTCAACATTTCCACGTGTGGGGTCGTACCCCTACCACGTCAGCCTGTACAGACTGTACGGACTGTACAATCAACAATTTTTTTTGATTTTTTGGAAAATTGAACAGAACACGACATCTCACTCATCCGATGTTCGTTTGAACCCGTTTGAAGTGCATTGGGTTCGTGAGTACGAGGCCTACACACCTGTCCATTTTGAAGTGATTCCAAATACTTTATTTTTGGGCTAAATTTTGACCCCTAGTCCAGATTTTGATCAGGGGATCTCTCTCAAGTCGTCTCAATCAATATGTGTCCTGGAGAATTTCTCATGTAGTTGTAATCATCAACACTGAAAAGGTTCTATTTTTTAATCAAGGAGATTCTCTTCAATGTCAATACTGAACTCTTTATCCTATGCCAATGATGTAGGATTTTTATATTTGAGAATGTATCGGAACTGCCCTTCAAAATAATTCATGTAAAGGAGATGAAGTGATGATATTGTAGGATGGTAATCTATTGGAATTTGATTGTACAACCTGTTAAATCTTGAAATGAATTCGTTTATTGTTTCATTCTCATTTTTCTTTATTTGATTGAACTGAGTCCCAAGTGTCCCACCATCTTCTTTTCTCGACCATCTACTCAGAAACAACATTGAATAACCATCTCCACAATACAGTTAAACCCAAAATTCAGTAGTGATACACCTCTTATAATCACCCTATATAGTTAAACAACATTGAATAACCAGCTCCACAATAGAGTTAAACCCAAAATTCAACAGTGAGACACCTCTTATAATCACCCTATTCTGCAGCAAATAAATCACCCTTGATAGCCTGAAAATCGACCCCATGCACATTCAGATTACATAGTCCAAGTTGAGGGAGGAACGGTAGCTCTAGAAACACACCCTTCACTCACAATCAACCTCCTCTTTTGATAGAACGACTCACAGATTGGGCATGACCTCCCATGAATGTCCCAACCCCTGAACAAAGAAGATTTGACCTGAGTTTCTCCTTCCCCATAGTAGTTTGACTCCCAAAGACTTAAAAATACCACTCCACAAGATATAACATGGGTTTCACAATGGTAGATGTGCCCAACAGTTGAGGAATGCGTCCATCAAGAGGGAACTTGCCTCACACACAAAATTCCAAGCTCAATCCAAAATTTTGTCCCCAAAAATTCACCCTAGACTCTACAATGCCAATCAAGCTCTGAAATTCCCAAATTCCTTAGCAATGAAACTCACTTATTAGATCTAGATGATCTACTCCAAGTATTGGCTAGGATAGATAGATTTCACTATCGAAACTAATGTTCGAAACCAATGTTCGTCAAGGGTTTTCCTCCTCAAGGCCAGAAAAAGACACAGGAGCTTTCAAAATCCAATTTGATTGATAGATTGAATGAATGATGAGAATTCCTCTTTTCCCTTCTTTTATATTTTCCTATTGAGAAAATAATCTTGTTAATTAATTAATAAGAAAATTTTATTTTATTTACTTCATTTAATAAAGTGGCTATTTCTTTTCCTTGTTTTTTCATTTAAATGACTTAGTCATAATTAATTATTATGACTTTGAATCCCATTGACAAAATTCATGATGTAACTCCCTTGCACATCTCCCGACTCATCCTACAAGAATTAGATAGGCTAGTGGGTTGCTTTTTCATTGCTTTTTGGTGCTAAGCAGATGGGGACATTACAATCCTCCTTGCTCAAAATTGTCTATCCTCAAGCAATCAGATATTTGGATGTTGTAGTACCTGTTCTCCTTCCCATGTGGCATCCTCAACAGGTAATTCCTTCCATTTGACCAGATATTCCCTCATGACCTTGTTTCTTAACTTTATCTCATGAATCTATAATATCTTCTCACAAACCAACACCAATTGCCCCTTCTCATCTAGTGGAGGTAGCTCAGTAGAAATCACCACCTGTTGGCCAATCTCCTTCTAAAGGCAAGAGGCATGGAATACATTGTGAATTTTACTTTCCTTAGGAAACTCAAGCTCATAAGCCACCTCACCTACCTTTATGATGATCTTGTAGGGCCCACAAAAATGAGGTTTCAATTTTTCCTCTCCTTTCTTTTTGAGGGACGACTGTCTATATGGCTGTAGCCTCAAATATAACAAATTTCCTACCTCAAAACTCCTCTCAACTATTTTCCTGTTTGCAGATAGATTCTGCTGATTTTGTGCTGCTTGCAAATTCTCTTTGAGTTCCTTAAGAATGTTTTGACTTTATTGAAGCCAATCTTTTTCTTTAGGTTCTCTATTGTCCCCAAACACTAGATCCACAAATGTAGGAACATCATAGTTGTATAGAGCCCTGAATGTAGTGTTGTAGAAAAACTCCCCCAAGTGTAGCCATTTAATCCATTTTGTCTGCTGACCTACTACATAATTCCTCAGGTATCCTTCCAATCACTTGTTGACTATTTCGTTCTAACCATCAGTCTGAGGGTGGTAACTAGTGCTAGGAGTCAAATCAATGCCCACCATCCTAAAAAACTCCCGCCAAAAAGCTCCCATGAACTGATTTTCCTTGTCACTTACAATAGTCCTCGGTAGCCCATACAAGCGAAATACCTCTCTAAAGAATACTTTGGCCACTTGTGCCCTTGAATAATCTGATGGTATGGAGAAGAAATGGGTGAATTTAGTCAGCCTGTCAACCACAACATAGATACAATCACTACCTTGGACTTTAGGCAGCCCGGTGATAAATTCCATAGATATACTTTCCCATTTTCCCTTTGGAATGTGCAATGGTTGCAAGAGTCCCACTGGATGAGTGTGTTCAAATTTGTTTTTTTGACAAGTGGAGCACTCCTTCACATAGTTCAGTACATCCTCCTTGAGGCCCTTCCATGAGAACCTCTCTCTGATCATTTTGTATGTTTTCAAAAATCCTTGATGTCCTGCCAATGGAGAATCATGTGCTTCCTGCAAGATATTCTTCTTAAGCCCCGACTCAGAAGTGAATGATAAATCCCCCCTTTATAGTAAATGATATCATCTACTATACTGTACTTGTCATCCTACACCAATCCATCCAAAATCTCACAAGTGAACCTTTTTTTGGAATACTCCACCAACATTTGGGCCTTCTAATCAGGAGAAATCTCCATAAGAGATATAGTTGGCTTCCTTGAAAGTGCATCTTCTACCACATTGCTTTTTCCTTTTACATATTAAATATTGAAGTCGTAGGCTTGTACTTTACTGACCCATTTTGTTACCTCTCATTCAAATCTTTCTGATCCAGAAAATACTTCAAGCTATTATGGTCAATTTTGATTTTGAATTCCCCCCCAACCAGGTACTGTCTGAATTTGGCTAAGCCATGCATAATAGCCAACATCTCCTTATCATAAATAGAATAAAGGCGCTCATTCTCTCTCAATTTCTTTCTCTCAAATGTTATAGGATGATGGTTCTGCATTAAGATTCCCGCAATACCTTTTCCAGAAGCACCATACTCCACTATAAAGGGTTGAGTAAAATTTGGAAGAGCTAGGAATGGACAAGAACTCATTACCTGTTTAATATTATCAAAGGTCTTCTGAGCTATGTCACTCCAACTGAATACCCCTTTCTTTGTAAGATCTGTAAGCGGTGTTGCAAGTTGTGAGAATCCCTTGACATATCTTTTGTAGTAAGTGCAAAGTCTAATAAAACTCTTCAATTCTATCACTCTTGGGTGTGGGCTAGTGAATAATAGCACAGATCTTCTCCATATGGACTTGTACTCGATTCTCTCCTATTACATGCCCCAAGTACAAAAACTTTGTCATTCCAAATTCACATTTGGACAACTTTGCATAGAAAGATTGTTCTACAAATATCCTCAACACCTCATCCACATGTTGTAGATGTTTGTCCCATGTCTTACTATAAATAAGGATATCATCAAACAAACCAAAAAAAATTTGCACAAATGCTTGTTGAAAGTGTGATTCATGCATGATTGAAATGTTGCAGGTGAATTTGTCATCCCAAAAGGCATGACCAGGAATTCGTAGTGTCCATAATGACAACAAAAAGTTTTCTTAGGGATATCTTTCTCTCTCACTCGAATTTGGTGATACCCCGAACAAAGGTCAATCTTTGAGAAATATTTTTCTCCCTGTAGCTCATCCATCAATTTGTGGGATGGGATACCTATTTTTAATATTTTTCTTGTTTAAGGCCATGTAATCCACACACATACGCAAAGTCCCATATTTATTTTTTACCAACACAACAAAAGAAGCAAAAGGACTTGAATTGGGGTGAATGTATCCCAATCTGATCAATTCTTTTATTGCCTTGTCAATTTCATCCTTGTAAGCTTTAGGATGTCTATAGGGAGTAGTGATGACTGCATGCACTCCCTCCTCCAGCTCAATGACGTGCTCAAATCCATGATTAGGTGGTCTACCTGAAGGAATGTCTTGGAATACCTTCTCATGCTTCTAAAGAAAATCTTGAATGTCTACTGGATACTATTGAGTCTGCTCAGATGGCCTCTATACTGAAATTAAACACTCTACTACCTAATCAATGACACCCTGCTTGAAAAAAACTTCCATTTTCTGGGACAAAACTACCTTTGGAGGATATGTATGCATACCAAGAAGAACTATCCTCTTACCATCTGAGTCCTGAAACTCCATCTCCATAGTCTTATAATTGGTAGTGTACTTCCTATTGGAATAAAGCCACTGGACTCCCAAAACAATGTTTGTGTCAGACACATTCACTACATAAAATGAATTTGTCAAAGTGTAATTCCCAAGTGTAATGGTTAACTTAGGAATCCATCTGGTGCATTCCATGCCATGGTTCCTGTTATGACACAATCTATACTTTCCCAAAGCCCAAGGCAAGTGTATGCAAGATTGGCATAACAGGGGGTGACCTATCATTGTCACCTTAATAGGAAACCCCTTTTTGTTTAGGATTATATCAAGATTACCCCATGGGAGACGTCCCTGGTGACCTAAAGGGATGATAACTAAGGCAAGGATGCAAGAAAATTCCCCTCTCATTGGTCACACAGTTCAAAAGGTTCTTATGGCCTTTAAGGGATGAAGAAAATGGTAAAATGGAGTGTACCTGCCCAGAACAAGACAACAACAAAATATAGCAGCTTGCAAGTACAAAAATATGATATTAGTGATTGTTAAGACCATGAACCTTAAAAAAATGGGCTAGCTAATATAAATTTGCAGAATAGTAACAATTTATAACAACAATGAGTATTTTGTAACAACCACAAGAATTATGCCTTGAAATTGCTTGAAAAAGACAAGAAAAAGTAACTTTTACTAGGAAAATTGATAATAAATTGTCACAAGCAAATTTGGCGATGTTTAGATCGCACTCAATATCACTTTTGCAGAGAATTTGTTGCAGTTATATGGTTGTAGAAATCTTTTGTAACAACAAAAAATTCTAGTTCTCAAAATTGCAAGAAAGACCATGCAAACTTAGCATTTATCTAGTAGATTGATTAGCAATTGTCACAAGTGATTTCCGGATGAGTTAAGTGTGAGTTATGTATGTGAATGTGACAATTTAGCATGAATTAGTATGGTTGTAGCCATGATTTGAAACAACAACAAGTTAGCTAAGGAGTTACTCTAGTTTAGGGTTAGCGAAGGTTAGCAAAAGCTTCAAGAAGAAAGGTTTGAGTGTTTGTTTGATCAATCATTCACTTTAATGGTAGAATAATGCCTTTTAGGGTTTATGGAGTCAACAACAACAACGGAAAAAATTGGAGAAAAGTAGCAACGATAATACTTTGTCAAAGGAGAAGGGATGGATGGCGGAGGTGTTGGATACCCAAGGCCTCAAGCATCCAAATCCTAGTGAGAAATTTGCTAGAAATTAAGGAATCTTAGGCCCTACTGAATTTTCCTTTCTTAGACTATTGAAATAATATATGCAATAGGCAAGTATAGTAACACTACTAGATAGCTATCAGTTTAGGGCTCTAGTAGCTACTTCTCAAGCAAGGTGCACTTCAGAAATTTAAACAAGTTGAAAACTATAAAGAGAAAGAAGTAACTTATGTTTCTCTCTGAGGGTTTAAGCAAGCAATTTCATAATCTTTATCATGAAACAAGTGAAATTTACCACACACATTCATTAGCATAAATAAATTACAGATTTTCTACTTACCTCACCAAGAATAATCAAGCCAAACCATAGTTGAAGATCTTCCACCATGAAAAATAGCCAAGATACACCAAAATAAGCCTCTTCGAGAAGTTGTGCACTAGTTATTTCAACCAATAGCCCTTAAAGAGGGCGCAAAGTTCAGTCCACACTAAGTGTGTGATGAGTGATGATGAAAAATGAGAGTAATTTCTCTCTATTTATACAATATCAATGATCCTTAATTAATTTTAGGTCATAAAAAGGTCGGCCTAGACAAATTACATCAAATATCCAGTTTTTACATAAATAAAATAAATTAACCCCTGAAATCATCTCCAAGGGTGACGTTGAGCCCCTAGGGTGAAACGTTGGGCTCCATAAGCAAGACATTTGACCTCCAAAGGTCCTAAATGATACCCACACGTGCCAATCAGCTCACTATTGACCTCAAGGTGCAAACCCTGACTCTGGATGACGTCTATGTTAAAAAAGGTGACGTCATGGGATCCCAAAGGTCAACGTCCAGGTAGAAAGAAAATATCCCCTTGGTTCTAGGTCTATCGGGGTCTCTCTGGTGCAACATCCTGAAGATCTCTAGTCTTTCCAATAACCTCTTGAAGGGTAGTGGGTTTGTAGGCCTTAACCCATCCTCTCAAAGGATCAACTAAAGCCTCAATAAACAACATAAGCAATATGGACTCCAACACATCTGTTACCATGAAAACCACTCTCTAGAACTCTGCTATGAATGCCTCGACACTACCCCTCTACTTGAGTTTCGCTAGCTCTCTGAAGTGCAACTCAATGTCCTTCTCAAATCGCTTCAATATTCTCTATGTAAAGTCAACAAAAGTAGTGATATTGTTGTGGCCCAAAGTCACCAATCTGTGATACCACCAATCATGTGCCTCACCATCAATATGAAAGGTGGCAAGTTTTATGGCATCAGTCTCCATCATGGGGTTGAGTTGGAAATATGTATCCAACTTCTATACCCAAGCCCTCGTTGCGCAGCTAGATGATCCATCAAAATTGGGAATAGTCAGCTTTCCTAGTGTGCACTACAACTTAAAGCCCTGATTGTGTGTTTTGTTGAACCATCTTGGTTTGTTTCTACTTTTTAAGTTACAAAAATTAGCAAAGGACATATCTGAATGGAAATCATCCCCCAAAACTCGGTACTCCTATAAATATGCCCCATAAGGTTGATGCTTGGCTTGAACAACTATACCTATTGTGGTGTTGTCTAAGAACTGAGGTAAGGTAGGTCTAGTGGATCCATTGTATAAATGAGGGTGACTCTGCATAGTAGTCCGTGCATGCACTCTGCCCCCATCGCGTGATCCCCCTATGCCATTATTACTCAAAATATTTAGACTTTCCCCTGGTTTATCTTCTAACATGTTTATGGCTGCCAAAATTTCATTTTGGACTTTGGCCAAATCATTCAAAGCACTAATGATATTGTTAAAAGTTGTCTTGTCATCATCTCCCATAACTTCTTTTTCCTTATCTCCTTCAAATCTGGTCTCAATTTCTTCCCCTTTTGACACTGGATCCATGTTCCTATACCTTTGTCATATATAGGTAATGTTTTGTAGGTCCTCTGTATTCATTTAACTGCTCATGCATTCAAGATCTTTACAAAATTCCTACAGCTGGCCAAGATCATGCTTTGATACCATTGTAAGATGCCAAACTGAGTTGGGTTTTATATGACCTACTATAGGAATGAATTGTGCTAAATTTTTCAATGCACCACTGAAATGTTTATTTCATCGTTTATATATTCTTGTCTCTGATTATGAGTTATTCGATCAAATAGTTGACTATTGTTGAAATGTGAAAATGTATGGCTGCTGAAGGAGTCTCTTGGACAAATTATAGTGTTGTCGTAATTCATAAGATAAAGATCAAAATTATAGAATAGCAGTGATGGCATCAAATACAAATTTAAAGGATGAGATCTCTTTTCTTTATTTCTTTCATGGATAGGTACATCAGGTCACAACTCATAAAGGTGTTCATATATTTCTCATGCAAATAATAAAAATGTATTTCCTGACCTGGATAGTTTACAACAAGGTTGGTTATATATGAAAGAAGCACAAAAACATTATATATAATTAATGCAGGTCGATATTGTAGTTGTCAGCAACAAGGAATGTAGTAATCGAACAACCAAGAAACAACACTGAATAACCAGCTCCACAATATAGTTAAACCCAAAATTTAGCAGTGAGATGCCTCTTATAATCACCCTATTCTATAACAAATAAATCACCCTTCATAGTCGGAAAATTGACCCCTTACACATTTAGATTACACAGTCCAAGTTGAGGGAGGATTGGCAGCTCTAGAAGTGCACCTTTCACTCACAATCAACCTCCTCTTTTGATAGAATGACCCATAGATTGGGCACGGCCTCCAGCAAATGTCCCATACCATGAACAAAGAAGATTCAACATGATTTTGTCCTTACCCACAATAGATCGACTCCCAAATGCTTAACAATACCACTCCGCAAGATATAACACGGGTTTCAAAGTGGTATATGCGACCAACAGTTGAGGAATGCATCCAACAAGAGGGTACTTTCCCCACACACGAAATTCCCAGCTCAATCCAAAATTTGTTCCTTAACAATTCGCCCCAGACTCTACAATGCCAATCAACCTCTGAAATTTCCAAATTCCTTAGCAATGAAACTCACTTAGTAGATCTGGATGATCTACTCCAAGTATTGGCTAGGATATGTAGATTTCACTATCGAAACCAATGTTCATCAAACGTTTTCCTCCTCAACGCCAGAAAAAGCCACGAGAGCTTTCGAAATCCAATTTGATTGATATATTGAATGAATGAGGATAATTCCTCTTTTCCCCTCTTTTATATTTTCCTCTTGAGAAAATAATCTATTTTCTAGTTAATTAATTAATAAGTCACTTTTATTTTATTTACTTCATTTAATAAAGTGACTATTTCTTTTCCTTTCTTTTTCATTTAAATGACTTAGTCATAATTAATTAATATGACTTTGAACCCCATTGACATAAGTCATGATGTAACTCCCTTGCACATCTCCCGACTCAGCCTACGAGAATTAGATAGGCTAGCGGGTTTCTTTTTCATTTCTTTTTGGTGCTAAGCAAATGGGGACATTACATAACCTTCTTGAGTCATGCCTCCTGGTGTAAGGGTACCTCATCACATTGCGCATGCAAGGTTTGTTCTTCCTCCCTTTGTCTCACCTGTATATTATGGATAGCTCCACCCTCCTCATCATTTGTCTCTTCCTCACTATCAGACACCACTTCTATATAGTGAATTTTCCCTTTGCCCAAACACCTATGACATGGCTGCCATGGTTCTTTGTAGGTGAAACATAATTTCTTCCTTCTTAAATCTCTTCTTGTGGCTTCATCCAACTTCCCCTTTCCTTTGTCAATCTATTTATCGTCTCAGCCCCTTGTAATGATTGGGGGTCTAGGTGTGAACCTGTTTTTGTTAGCTGTCCCAACTAGATCTCGGGTGTGCTCAATGGCATCCTGTAAGGTTATAGGATTAAAATCCTTAACCCATCCTCTCACAGGTTTGGTCAGTCCCTCTATATACATCATTAGTAATCTGGATTCTAACACGTCGGGAACCATAACCAACACTCTTTGAAACTCCTCAATGAAGGCTTCAGCTGATCCTGTCTACCTAATTTATGTGAGCTCCCTGAAATGAATTTCTATATCTTCTATGTCAAACCTATCAATGAATATCTGGGTGAAGTCACGATAAGAAGTGACATGCTCATGTCCCAAGGTGGTCATCCCATGAAACCACCAATCATGCGCCTTGCCCATCAATTACAATGTTGCAAAATTGATGACATTTCCTTTCTCCATGGTATTCAATTGGAGATAAGCATCCATATTTTTCACCCCTGTTGTGGTTGAGATTTGATTTGATCCATTAAAGGATGGAAACTCCTTTCTTCCTCCATTGCACCCTAGCTCATTGTCTTCTCTATAACGATCCTTGGATTTTCTTTTCATCTTGAGGTGGAAATACTCCCCCATGGAAACCTGTCTCTTGAATCCCATGCCCATGTCATTGTACTCCCTTTTTACAGTCTCCCATTCATCCCCTAGACTCTCATTATTCAAGGCATTGGAGTCCCTTCATTGTGCATCCAAAAAGGTAGGCATGTACGATCTAGGAGTAGATCTACTAGGTGTGTGAGATTGGGTTGGTATACCTTCATTTGGTCTATGCCCTTCTGCATGGCCTTTATGTATGGAGTCCTCATGATTCCCATTTCTCCCATGAGACCCACTAGCATAATGATTTCCACCAAATAGGGGTGGATCTTTACCATGTATTTACTCCATCAAATACTAAGCAAGAATACCCTGATGTTTGCTCTGTTCCTCCATTAAGGCTATCATTTTGTCCCGTCCTCTTTGGAAATTTGCAAAGAATAGTTTTAGTTATGCTTGCCCCAAGGATAAATGGTTCTACATCTCCTCTAAGTTGCACTGCATAATAACCTAGTTGTTCTATAGTGCATCATTCATTGTTTGAGTCACCCTTTTGACCAAGAAAGTCGTCTCTTATGATGTTGCACTTTTTGTCTCATGAGTTTCCCCCATACAGAATTCTGGCTCTTATCCTTTAGGAATACTTGATGTAGGTTGTCCCCCATGACCTCTCCTCCTGGTCATTAGTGTTTTATCATAGGCTAGCAGAGGAATTGGCTTTGATACCACTTTAATGTTCCCAAGCTGTTTGTTTCCCAGAACGAGGGTTTTCCTTGTTGATTTTAGGTGCTTCAGTTGTGGGTTTGTTTCATATTTGCATTTTTTGACATTCTTATGGATTTACAACAATATAATAAATACACAATGAAACAAGGTAATGAAAATATACAAAATTCAACACAAGAAATACCAACAACTTCAGATCTGACCTTTATTTAATTAGTAAGTTGATCTCCATACATGGAATTTTCATATCTGGAATAGTACAGTGAGAATATGAAAGTAGTGGATGACGACAACTCCAAAAACAACACTCTAGAATAGAATTATGGACCCTCCCGATCCTCCAATGGTAGCTATACACGATCAAGTTCTTTCCCTTTAGAAACTCATGTTGTTGGAAATGACTGGTGCGCACTTTTCTGGCTGTAACAGACCCTGATGAGTATGACTCTCTGAATACTGGCCTCAAACCCTTGAAAACCTCTGTTGGAAGATATATTTGGTAATGGAAAGGTGATAGGAAATATCTCTAAACTGTAGCTTCGCTGAATAACCTCCAAACAATGAAAATCCTAAGGATAAGTGCACACTTTCCTGCTAGAAACTCACCCAAATGAGAGATGAGATAATTGTGAAGGAGAAACCTGCCAATAAATGATGTAAAGTGGCACCATGGTGATAGAGATCACTTCTAAAGTGGAATTAGCTGAAAATCTAACTTTGCCAAAGAAAATTGAACTCTTTCCCCCAGTCTGGTGTGCCCTACCTACTGATAAAACCAAAATATGTGCCTTGTTGGTCACAAACCTTCTTTGAATGGATCTAGAATAAAATAGAATGATGAGGGTGGGATCTTTCACCACCTTTTCCAAGCTCGAATCAAGAACATGAGAATCTTTCACTCCCTTGCTAATCTCTAGGGTTTAGTAAGATAAAACCCTCAACACCCAATCTCTTTTCTCCTGTAAGTCATGTTATAGCACAAGTTGTAGGTTGGGAAAAGCCTGACCCAACCACAAAAGAAAGTGCTACAATTTGGGAATCCTACACCCAATGTCACCTTGATGTAGGTCATGTTATAGCGCAAGTTTTAGGTTGGGAAAATCATGACCCAACCACGAAACAAGTGCTACAACTTGGAAATCCTACAGCCATTATCACCTCGATGTAGGACTCACACTTCAAGGGTGACTAGGTCACTCTAGGGAGGCCATCCCGGTGACCCTAGGGGGATTGAGATGGAGATGAATATGGATGGAAATGAATCCCTTATAGGTCAAGTCTAAGTGGAGTGAAATGTGGAAATAGATGCCTTGCAAATCAAAAAATTGTTGCCCCACATGTAGAACACTTCTCTGAATGATTGTACCTGCCCAAGACACAAGAAAATACACTTTGCAATAGTATATGTTAGTTGGATCAGAAAGTTAATCTTGTTGTCCCTAATTTGCAGCAATAAATAAAAATATATATCAGCAATAAAAACATACTATAAGTTGCTTAATAAATGCTAAAGATAAATTAAAAGATGCAAGAGAAAAACTAGTAAATGACTAGCTAAACTCAAAATGAAAAAACAATACTCTTAGCATAAAAGATAAGGATTTTGTAAACACTTTTATGGAGAAAATTATATCAGCCTTATGGCTGTAACATTCAATGTATTACAACAAGAAAATCAGCCACTGAAATCTCCTCAAACTTTTCCAAAAAGTGCACTAGGACAAGGATAGTAAGTGTGCAAACTTTGAGCAAAAACCAATGGTTGATAAGAGAGTTATTAAAGCAAGTAAGTTAGGGTTTCTGTAGCTCTAATAGAAAAAGATGAAATTTTGTAACAATAGAAATAAGTATCCCGTAGATGGGGACACCCTAATGGTTGTGAGGTACCCAAGGCAAAAGGAAAATAATCCACTTTGCAAGAAGAAAAACGACCAAATATCACTGTCCCTTTTCCAATCAATAGACATTGTGTTCAAAATGATTAGAGGGTCCTCCTTCTCAGTTGGTACCTATAATAGCTTCAAGATTTCCTTCCTCGTAGAAGGAATTTTGCACATCTCTATTATAGGGACCGTCATATTCAACTTCCCAAACATGGTTGGAACATCTATGTTCAACTAAATCACATCTTTTGTTGGAGTTGGCTTCGGAAGGAACTCATGTACTGGAGGTGGAAGTGGTGGGACCACCTTCTCTGTAGATGGAGGAGGAGTGGTTTCCCCCAGTTGAGGTAAAGTGGAGGGTTGTGACGAAGGGATTGAAGCCTTATTTCTTTCAGTGTATGCCAAATATTCCCTCTTCCTCAGTTCCTTTCTTTGATCATCTGTCAACTGATTTAACACCTGGAGTCTCCCCTCTCTCTCCCCCTATCTTATGGCTTCATCAATATATTCATATGTTACCTCTTCCTCTTGGAACTGGCAGATCATATCCATGAAGTTCATACTATCGGGAGAGTCTTCATCTTTTGGGTACATTCATCCTCTTGGTGAGTTTCTTGACATGGAGAACACCACGGTGTCTTCTCTGTTTTAACCATTCCAACCGGGTTCAATGTATCGGGGATCTTTTCCTCTTGTTGAGGCCATGGTTTCCAACCCGTGGCATCTCTACTGTCTAGAAAAATGAGGTCTGGAGGCAAATTGATTTCTTCCCATAGTTGTTAATTTGCCTATTATAGCAGAAGTTGTAAGTTGGGAAAATCCCGACCCAACCAAAAAGAATGTGCTACAACTTGGGAATCCTACACCCAATGCCACCTCGATGCAGGTCTCGCACTTCAAGGGTGAATAGGTCACTCTAGGGAGGTTATCCCGACGACCCTAGGGGGAATGAGATGGATATGGATAGAGATGGAAGTGAATCCCCTAAAGGTCAAGTCTAAGTGGAGTAAAATGTGGGAAGAGATGCCTTTTAAGTCAAGTGATTTTTTCCCTAAAGGTATAGTACTTCTTCAGATGATTGTACCTTCCCGAGACATAAGAAAATCCAACTTGCAATGACATATGTTAGTATGGATCAACAAGTTAAGCTCATTGTCCCTAATATGCAGCAATATATGACAGTTTATATCAGTAAATAAAGCATCTAAATCAACATGCAAGGATCTAAACTACTTTAGTAAATCAACATCAAGATTAGCAATGAATATAGGCTAAACAAAATGACACTTTGAAG